>BJCO01818043.1:0-12928 GCA_018326465.1 Flaveria floridana | reverse complement strand
CCTAGTGCATATCATTGCATATATGATGGATCCTATAGTAGATGCATACGGGATTCCCTTCATTTTATCTTGCTCAACCTTTGAGCTTGGACATTGAGTCGTACTCAATATTGTTCCTCTTTGAATAGGTACCGTACCTTTCTTAGAGTTTTCCATCTTGAACCTTTTCAAGATCTTATCAATATATGCACTTTGATTTAAACCTATCAACCGCCTTGATCTATACCTATAGATCTTTATTCCTAAAATATAGGCGGCTTCACCAAGATCCTTAATGGAAAAACAGCTTCCAAGCCAAGTTTTTAGACCCTCCAAGGTTGGAACGTCATTTCCAAGTAGTCGGATGTCATCGACATACAATACTAGGAAAGTGATGATGCTCCCACTAGCTTTCTTATTACACACATGCTTCATCAGTGTTTTTGATGAACCCAAATTTGATTACCTCTTCATCAAAATGGTGATTCTAACTTCTTGATGCTTGCTTCAATCCATAGATTGATTTCTTTAACTTGCATACTTTGTTAGGATGTTTTGGATTGACAAAACCTTTAGGATGAATCATATAGACATCTTCCTCAAGATATCCATTTAGAAAAGTGGTTTTGACATCCATTTGCCAAATCTCATAATCATAATGAGAAGCTATGGCAAATAATATCCTAATAGACTTTAGCATTGCAACCGGTGAGAAGGTCTCATCATAATCAACCCCTTGAGTTTAAGTGAAAGCTTTTACTATAAATCTAGCTTTATAAGTATCCAAGTTTCTATATATCTCGGTTTTCTTCTTGAAAACCTACTTACTTCCAACCACTTTGGAGTTAAGAGGTGGTACAACCAAGTCTCACCCTTGGTTGTCATACATGGATTGCATCTCAATGTTCATGGCTTCAAGCCATTTTTCACTATCCAAATTGGACATTACATCATGATATGTGGTTGGTTCATCAGGATCTACCACATAGCATCCATCTATGAAAAATCCATATCTTTCAGGTGGATTACTAGTTCTACCAGATCTGTGAACGTCTTGTGTGTATTGATCAACCATTTGATCATTCTCAACATCTTCATGTTGAGTGCTAGTGTCAACTAAACATGTATCGGGGTGTTGGTCTTGATCCTCCTCAAGATCCACTGTTCTATCGCTAGCTCCTTCCATAAGGAACATAGCTTCTAAGAACTCAGCCTTCTTGGAAACAAACTCCTTTTGTTTCAATGGATCATAGAAACAATATCCCATAGAATCTCTAGGATGTCCAATAAAGATACACTTAGTAGAACGGTATTCTAGCTTGTTTGAGGTGGGATTCTTAACATAAGCCTCATATCCCCACACCTTTAAATATGATAGAGATGGAACTCTTCCATGCCATATTTCAAAAGAAGTCCTTTCTACTTTCTTGGTTGGGGCCATATTCAAAATACGAGCCACAGAGAGCAAAGCGAAACCCCAAAATGATAGAGGCAATGAGCTTCTAGCCGTCATAGATCGAACCATATCCAATAGAGTTTGATTTCTCCTCTCGGACATGCCATTGTGTTGTGGTGTTCTAGGCGGAGACAGTTGTGATACAATCCCACAACTTCTAAGATAATCTCTAAAAGCATCACTTAGGTATTCACCTCCTCTATCGGTGTGGAGAATTTTTACTGACTTGTTGAGTTAATTTTTTACTTCATTCTGGAAGGTCTTAAACATTTCAAAAGCTTCATCTTTATGTCTTAACAAATATACATACCCATATCGACTATAGTCGTCGGTAAAGATAATGAAGTATCTTTCATTGTACCTAGCCATTGGTTTAAAATGTAACACCCGGATATTTTAAAAAGTTATAAAAAGAAGAATAAAAGTGAGAAAATGCAATTTAACCCAAGTTGAGGGGTTAAATGTGTCAAAAGTACAAAATTTATATTTATTTTGTACAAAATTTAACCCACCTCTATACATCCTTTCACTCAGATATTTTAGAGAGAGAAAGAGTAGAATTCGGGTTTTTGAAGGAAGAACAAGAAGAAGTCGAAACCAATGTAAGAATTCGATTGTTTTTTAGGTGTTCTTGACTGATTTCAGTTCGAGTGTACGCTTATGTGTGTGTTTGTACGTTTGTGTGTGGGTTTTTGGTGGGTTTTTAGGTGCTTGAGCTCATAGCAAACGGGTTTGAAGAAGTCATACTCAAAGTTTCATAAGGTGGGTTCTAGAACCCCCTTTTTACATGTTTTATATGATTTTGGGGCTGGAAATGCATGTACGGATGTTTTTATAAAAATGGGTTTTCACCCGTATATGTGTGTGTGTGAATATGGGTGGGCTTATGATATGGGTGTTTATGATGTTATGATGATATGATGTTCTTGTTAGAATGCTTAGAGTGTAAGAACGAAGCTTAGAACATGTTAGAATTGAACTTGGGACTGAAATTATGCTGGCTAGTTAAAGTTAGATGCTCATGCGCCTAAGTCCCATGTGCCTGTGTTAACAAAATATGCTATACAAGTGTGTTAAAATAAAATTTTTTCGCGCTGACCTGCCAGCACGGCCCCAGCTAGGGGTGTTGCCCCTTGGACCCCACTAGGGGCTGCTACCCCTAGGACCCCACTATCAGGGGTGCCGCCCTCGAACCCCCATTGTTCCGTAAAGGGTCTGTAATGTTCTATGATGACTTGTACTTGCTATGCATGTTCTTGTGTATGTTAATGAATGATGCATGATGTATGTTATGTATGATTATGTGTGACAATGCTATGCTTATGTATGATATGTTTCCTTATGTTCCTTGTTATGTATTATTCCGTGACCCACGTATTATGAGTATGAAAGGAACGTGAAGTATTATGTAACATAGAGCGGAAGTTAATGTTAATGATATGTGGAATGTAAAGAAAGAATGAATACATGCATTAATGAATGAACAGATGTAAGAAAAGTCTTGCAAGAAATGTATGGAGGTTCACACCCTACGAAGGGTGTTAGCTCAACTGTGTGTGGGTTAGCTACCCCGGAAGGATGCACACTAGTGTCTAATCCTTGTGATTGACCATACATATGGGGTCTTTGCCTCTTACCCTGGTACTATGGTCAGGCCCCCGGGCATAATATATGGGAGTCTATTTATAGACTTCGGCCCAGTACCCGCTTTATGCATGATGGTGGGGTATAGCACATGGCATTGGTTCGAATGAATTTACCCCGGTACTGTGGTCAGGCCACCAGGCACAATGTATGTGAGTCTATTTATAGACTTCGGCCCAGAACCCGCTTTATACATGATGGTGGGGGTATAGCCCGTGGCATTGGCCCTGAACGTAAGGAAGATAAAGATGAATGTACGTGAAGTACGGTAAGGAAGATAACAAAGGATAATGATGACGTACGTTGATGAATGAACGTAAGTTAACGAACGAATGTTGACGTACATTGAATGAAGGATAATGGAAGATAATAATGATATTATCTATTTGTACGTATGACGCATGACCGCGTATGAAAGTAAAGAAAGGTTTTAACGAAAGTAAAGTATGTTATGTTTTTTTATAAAACTAGGACTCACTCAGCAACGCTGACTTTTATGCATTTTCAAGTTGGCAGGTGATTGTTGCTAAGGATAGGACGGGGCAGCTATTTGGCATTTTTGTGATGGCATCCATTTGTTTAACAATGATGTTTTTGTGATGTAATGCAAATTATGATATTTTGTAACAGTTAACTACATTATATTATTTTGCAAAAACTGTCATTAATATATGAAAGGGTTTTAAGTAATTCCGCTGTGATGTTTTAAATAAATGTATGATTTATGTGAGATGAATGACCAACTGTATGCGACCCAGGAACGGGTCCTTACATAAAAGGACCAGATACATCCGAATGTATGATACCTAATTATTCTTTTGCCTTTTCGGTTTTGCCTCTAAAAGGTGCCTGTCATTTTGCCTTGTAAACAAGATTCACATACATCAAATGAATCATATTCACTTGCTTTTAAAAGACCATTCTTTTGAAGTGTTTGTATGCGCTTCTTGTTTATATGACCAAGACGGCAATGCCAAAGATAAGTGTCACTCAAATCCAATTTGAGCTTCTTGGTTGTGGTTTGGTACAATGAGCTATCATATAATGTGTTTTCACGAGCCAATTCATAAATACCATTAATAGGAATATCTTTAAAATAAAAGATGTCATTTAAAGACACATGAATTTTATTTTCAATAAATGTCAAAACATAATCATATTGTCTTAATTGGGCAACTAAAATAATGTTCCTAGTCAAACTAGGAGCATACAAAACATTTTTTTTAAAATTGCTTCCAAACCATTTGGGAGCTTCAAGATGTAGTCCCCTCGGTCTTCAACTTGAACTTTTGCCCCATTCCCCATGTATAGGCTAACATCCCCTTTCTTGAAGTCCTTACTTCTTTTAAACCCCTGTAAAAAATTGCAAATATGAGTTCCACATCAAGTATCTAATACCCATGTGTTAGAGGATATTAAATTGAGATCAATATGAATCATGAAAATTGTAGGTGAGGTTTGCCCGACATCCCTCTTAGCTTGCAATTCTTTAAGATGGACAGGACAATTTCTTGCCCAATGTCCAATCTCCCCACACTTAAAGCGTGGGTCATTCGAAGCAACCTTTTGCTTCTTCTCCTCTGGTTTTGGTGGTGGCGCTTTTACCACTCCCTTTCCCTTTCCCCTAACGTACCCTTTACTCTTGGCAACACTTGCCTTGGGTGCAGGGTGAGGTCTCTTCTTGTTCCCACCTTTATTGATGGTGAGAACGGGTAAAACCTTTTTACCCCTGGCCGCCTCGGCTGTTTCTAGCATAGAGTGAAGCTCACTTATGTTCTTGTCCCACCCGTCCATGTTATAATTCATAACAAAGTTGTCAAACCTTTTTGACAAAGAGTTGAGGATCACATCCGTAGCCAACTCTTTCGAGACGGGACAATTCAGCCTTTTGAGGCGGTCAATGTGGTTTTTCATCTTAAGTACATAAGATGAGACCGATTGGGTGTCATCCATACGACATGCATGGAGTGCTCAAACCGTTTCAAAGCGCTCTACCCTTTCTTGTTGTTGCAACGTTTCCTTCAACTGGGTAACATGTTGTATGCTCCATGATATTCGTACTCCTTTTGGAGATTCGGAGTCATACTTGCCAACATAAGGCAAGACACACGGACCAAGTCCCTATTGTATTTTACCCAATTATTATATGCCTCCTCATCTTCCTTATTGGGTTGATCGGGAATCGGATCGTCTAAAACATATGACCGTTTCTCTTCCTTGAGAACAATTCTCAAGTTTCGAAACCAGTCGATAAAGTTGTTATGGTTTAGATGCTATTTTTGGAGAATGGTTCTTAGTGATAGTGTATGAGCGGACGGGATGTCATTGTTTTCATTGTTGTTGGTGGCCATCTACAAAATTTTAACAAAGTCCAATTTTAGCATTTTTGATATTGTCATACTTTAGTCATTAATATTTTTTATGTGTCATACACAAATTAAAATTCTAGAATCCAACATTATATTTAAATAGTTTTTAGGTGACTTTTATCCTATTATTTAAATTAACAAGATAGTAAACTTTTGACAATGGCAACCCTTTGCAACTTATATGTATGGGATCGACTTAAACATCATATGTGTGGTTGGCACGTTTATCCCATCAACATGTTTTGTAAACCATATTGTAGGTGATCCATTTAGCATGGTTTGCAAATCAAGTCACCCTCCTTACACATACATGTGAGTTTACCAATACAAGTGGTTAGGTGACCTTTATCCCATAAATATGGTATTCCCACCTCAAATCACAAGTTCCCTTAAAATGGTTAGGTGACCTTAATCCCATTAAGAGTTTGCAACTGACTCATGTGTTGTGCAAAAGGATGGTGTTAAACTTGTTTTCAAAAGGAATTTTTTTTTAGTTTTCAAAATTCTAGTTTAGAAAACTCTATGTACCTTGTATTTGTATGCTTTCAAAAACATGATACCCTATGGTTCCTTTCTTAATAAAACCCTTTTATTAAAATCATTAATACTTTTAATAACCTTTTATTAACCACGTAATGATAAAGAACCATTAATTTTCAGCTTGTTATGTTTGTTATGCATATCCTTATATCAAACAACAACCATAAAACAAACAACCAAACAAGCATAACCATATAATCACAAGTGCATAACCATAGCCATTAAGTTGACTACACTTGTTTGCCATCACAAGTGTTGTCATTAGGTCTTTCCTAAGGGTTAACAATGACACATCAAAATGTGTCCATGAAATCCCACTTGAATCCACATCCAAATGCTTCAAGTGTCCATGTCTTTTGTGTCCTTCCTTTGTATCTTTCTTTGGGTCTCCAACTTGTGCATCTTTTTTTAAAAAAAATATATCCTAATACAATTTTTCTAATAAAAGAAATGCACCTAATCTATTTATTACATAACCAAAGAATAAATAAATTACAACCCAAAGATACAAACACATAAAAAAATTATTACAACCCTTTTAAAGAATAAAACCAAACATGACAAAACATTCAACCAAATCCAAAACACACTTGGTCAAGGCTATGTTATGCACCAAAACATGTATCCAAATACAAGATTCAAGCACAAAATGAACTCCCTTTTTAACCCTCAAACTTTCGGCCAACATAAACTAAAATTTAAGGGTTTTTGTCCAAAAAAATAATCAACCATTTTACATCAATCCTTCAAGATTTATTCTAAAGCGTGTAAAATAAAACTTGAAAGACAAGGGATTCATATATCCATAACAAATCAGCCCCTAATGGGTTGAAAAAGTCCAACAAAACTAACTTTTCTTGGACTTTTGAAGCAAGTTTTCCACATAACCGGCTCTGATACCATTATTGGGTTTGTTGCATGTTTATCAAAGTTTGTTTAACCATTTGAACAAAAACACAGCAGGTATTTTGACATATGAAACATGTTTTAGTTGCTAAAATAAACCATTTATTAACCAACATAACAAATCCAAGAACAAGGATCAAATATATGTGAAAAGAAATGCTATCAAATATAAACAACCATATGGTGTTCTTAGAATACAACCTTTCTAAGAACAAGAAGATGTGAGATGGAAATCGATGGAGAAGATGATGATGTTCTTGAATGGGAGCCTCCAAAGAAGAAGACCTCAAGCAAGTATACCCATAAGCTTCTTGCAAACACTGAACTAGTTAGGAAGTTGAACACCCAACTCTTCTTATGCTTTCTTCCAAAACCGAAAATTTCAGCTAATAACTCTTCCAAATTCGAAAATTTCAGCCAAGAAAAGAAGAGAGAGTTTTGCTTTGTGTTAGAGAGAGAATGTGTAACGCCTGGAAATTTCGATTTGGAGTGTCATGCGACTGGAGCGTCCAATCGCATGGAAGTCATGCGATTGAAGCTCAACCGCACGACTGGAGCTTAATCGTACGATTGGAGTGTTCAATCGCATGGAGCTTGGATGACTGAAGGTCCAATCACATGGAGAGCTCGGGTGACTGGATAGTAGTATTTAAGGAAGAGGGCAGCCCTTACTCACTTCCACACTCACAAACATCAGCCATAGAGAGAAAGAAGAAGGAGAAAGTTCGGATTAAGCGGGTTCGTGAGCCAAAATCGACGTGTAGCGAGTCAAATCGAAGCTCTAACCGAGGAGGCTACTAAGGTGAGTTCTAGGACCCATCTTTTACATGTTTTTAAAGGATTTTAGGGCTGGAACACATCTAAAAACTATATTTTTGAGTTTTGGGTGTCTAACCCGTGTATGTATGAATGTGTATGTGTATAGTGTGTTTAGAGCGTGATTTCAGACGTGTGTGTGTTTGAATGTCATCATAGTATGATTCCCTAAGGTTTAGGAGGGTTAATTTGGGCATAAAATGAGTTTGGAAGGATTTGGAGGTCGTGAGTCGCGACTGCAGTTCGGGATGAACTGCAATCGCTGCCCAGTTAGGGCTAGACGACTGGAGGGCTAACCGTACGACTGAGGGACGACTTAGGTTCAACCGTACGACTGAGTCTCAGTCGCACGACTGGGAACTTAGTCGCGCGACAGGTCATGCGACTGGGAGTTCAGTCGCATAGGTTCATTCGCATGGTTGTTCAGTCGCACGACTGAGGGTCCAGTCGCATAGAGGCCCATACGTATAGTGTTCAGTCGTACGATAGGGAGTCCATTCGTACGATTGGGGTGTTCATCCGCATGGGTGTTCATCCGTATTGGTCCAATCGCATAGTTGTTCAGTCGCATGAAGGTCATGCGACTGAAGGGTGCCCAGTCGCCCAAATAGGGCTGTTGTGTACGAGAAGAGACGTAGTTCAATTACTAGCCTTCGGGAGAAGAGCATGGGTAGGAAATGACGTGATAGCTCCCGTAAGTACATGTGTGATAACTATTGAGGCTTAGAAGTTAAGTGGACACGATGACGATAGAACTGCATGCGTATGCAGGATGCATGTATGATAAGTATGATGTAGCCCTATATGATGGTAATGACTGATGATTTGTAAATATCAATGTTCCTTGCTTCGTATCTTTCTGTATCTTTACGTGTATTGTTTATGAATGAATGAAAAAGTATTATGTAATGTAAAGTGAAAGATAATAAAAGAGGAACGTAGTGAACGAACGCATGTATTAAGGAATGAATGGATGAACGAACACATGAAATAATGAAAGGATGAAAGGCTTGCAAGCAAGTGTATAAGGTGAGCGACTCAGTGTCGCAACAGACTCGATAGTGGTCCTTGTCGCGTACTCCGGTATTGCAGGAGACAGGATCCAGATGAATGAGAGTAAGATTGGCTTGTAAGTAGAAGGAAAGGAGGTTCACGACCCATTGAGAGTTGTTAGCTAAACTGTGTGTATGTTGTAGCGTGCGATTTTTGGCTAACCTATGAGGTGGCGTGCGATTTTGGCTAACCCCGAGAGCTCTCACACACACAGGGGGAGTAGGTCTTGGTGACCTCTCCGTTGGTGCGACTTGTGCGATATGTACGGTGGAACTCATAAGGGGACATAGACACAGTGGGAGTTCAGTTTTGGTAGCTGCTCCGATACGTGCGATGTGGTATTTACTGTGTGCTATGTGGCGTGCGATCCTGGCCTACCTCATGTGGATTATGTAGCGTACGATTTTGGCTAACCCATGAGATGGCGTGTGATTTTGGCGGAACCCCAAGAGTTCTCACACAGAAGGAGAGTTGATCTTCGTGACAACTCCATTGGTGCAATTCGTGCTATATGTACTTCGGGTACGAAGACGTGAAGGTCCGATAAGTAAGATAATGAACGAAAGAAGGACAGAACATAAACGGAAGAAACGAACGAATGTAAGGAACGTATGAATGAATGCAACGAACGTACGAATTAATGTAATGGATGTATGAATGAAGGTAAGAAACGTATGAACGAAAGAAAGAGTGTATGAACGAACGTGAATGATAACGATGAATGGTACACGAATGAAAGCTAATGAAAGAATGATGAAGATAATAATAATATTATCTATATGTACGTATGTTGTGTGATCGCATGTATGTAAGAATGGTATTAACAGAAGAAAAGTGTGTTTTATTATAAAACTAGAACTCACTCAGCAACGCTGACTTTTTATGTGTTTCCAGTTTGCAGGTAGTGTTACTGAGGATGGCACGAGGCGGCTACTATGCACTTTTGGGATGGCATTCCTTTGTTGATATTTTTGTAATATTTATTTTTTGAATGTATTTTGAAAACAAAGTGGTGTTTGTTGAGGATTCAGATAAACGGGATTACTTAAGGAATCCTCATGATGAAATGAGATGTCTTTCGAATGTTTCCGCTGCAATGTTTATTTAAAATATCTGTAAATGTATGTTTTATGTGCGATGAAGGACCAGCTGTAAGGTGCTCGGGAAGGGGCCTTACAGAATGTGTATGGAGTGGAGTGTGAATTGGTTTAAGTCTTGTATTAAAAAAAGACAAAAGAATCCCAAGGAAAGCATCCAAGGGGGTGGCCGATTTTTGGTTCAAATGGGTTCCCACCCATTTTAATTTTATAAAACTTTCACACTCTTTAACTCATAAGATTATAAAATAAAACCCCATTTTAATTTTATAACTTGAACACACTTTTATTTGTTATTATTTAACCTACTTAAATAATAATACAAATAATTTCTCATGAACAAATTATCCATATAATTTGTTCTATTTCAAATGCAATAATTTAGAAAGCCCATTTTCTAAATTGGTGTCAATATTTATTTGTTTGATCATATCAACAAATAAATATTTATTGGTGTTTGTTTAGGTTGCTATTGGGTATGACCCAACTTGGATCATAACGGACTAACCACATCAATCTTGTATGTGTCTTGGGCACATAAGATCCAACAATAACCATATATTAATAATCATAACTATTAATTAATTTAATATTACTTAAATCAATATTATTTATTTGTTAAGTCACCAACATTCAATAACAACTAGTGTGTGCTCACCACACGTGTACGCAAGACCTAATGAATCTAACAGAGTTTTGGTAATAGAAAATTAACGGATGTCACATTATCCTCATGTTGAAAAATCTACATCCCGAAAGTTGTGTTACATCACTAACCTACTTAAACAACACCAAGAAATCGAGTGAGTTGTCACATTGTACCTATTGTCAGCATCAACGCCATATTGCCACCATTTACCACCTAATACCCTTATTGATATTTGAAGCCATCCATCTCACGACCACCGAACACCCTAAATTCGGGGATTTTAAAAATTTTAAGGTGAGAAAGAGAAGGGGATTTGGTGAGATGATGATCAATGTGCGATGGTGGAGGTGGGGATGATGATGATGGTGATGTTGTGATGGTGGTAATGATGCGATGATGGTTATGATGTAGTGATGGTGATGATACGATGATGATGGTAATCTATGGTGGTGGTGATGATGCGGTGATGGTGGGTAGATGGTGGTGGTTGTAGTCTTTGTGGGTGTTTGGTAGTGGCTGGTAAGGGGGTTGGGTAGTGGTGACAGTGGGTAGATGGTGATAATGGTGGTGGTAGGTAGATACTGGTGCTGGTGGCTAGTGGGGAAAGGACGTTGGGTTTGTAAAAGTTATATATAATTACACTAATGATCCCTAGATAAAAGAAATATATAATATTACAAAAGCAGTCCTCAAATGCTATTTTAGTTTTTAATTTTAATTTAGCAAAAAAAGCTAACGACTGTTAGTATTAGTATCTTAACTCGTTACAAAATTTAGAATACGGTACCTCAGCCTATTACAAAAAAGTTTTAGTATCCAAATCTGTTATTTTTAAATAAATCATAGGGAACATTTATGTAATTAACTCTTAGTCATTTGACTTTAAAAAAAGAATAAATGGTTTAATCAGGAAAGTGGATGTGAGGACGAATGTAGTAATGGCATGTGTCATCAAATGTAATTAACTATTAGTATTATATAAACTTTTATTTAATATTGATATATGCTTATTATTTCTTCAAATGCTACTAATTAATATTATTGGATAATTGTGATATTTGTTTTTCTAAATAATTATATACAAAACAACAAATTCACGTTAATATGTTAAAAATCTCATGTGCATTCACTACAAAAAAAAGACTTTTTGCGGCGATAAATATCGTCGCAAAAAACTCAGAAATCGTCGCAATAACTCTTTTGCGACGAAAATTTGGTCGCAAAACAGTCACCGTAAAAGGTTGGTCGCAAAATACTATTTGCGATGAAATTTGCGACGATTTATTTTGTGGGCTCCACTTATTATAAAAAAGGGGAAATTCTGAGAGAAATTTTTTGCGACGATTTTTTTTGCGATGAAATTACATTTGTTGCGGCGATATATCGCCGCAAATATTTTGACCAAAATCTTATTTGCGGCGAATTTTTTCAACATCATTTGTTCTTTTTTGCGACGATATATCGCCGCAAATATTTTGACCAAAATCTTATTTGCGGCGAAAATTTTAATATAATATTCTCTTTTTTGCGACGATTTATCGCCGCAAAAAAGAACTTTTTTTTAATAGTTTTGCTGCATTTGCAGCAATCCACCTAGAATTTTCTGGGTACCAAACCCAACCTGCTATTCCAAATCAGTACACACTATCAAAACCATCAAACTAATCGCAAAACATAGCATATAAACCAAAAATTGTCCAAATGTAATAAGTTAAAAGTTATACAAACAAATGTTTTAAAATGTTCATAACAAGCGTCAAACTCAACATCCTATGACGACCCACCATCATCATCTTCTTCATCTTCATTATGTTGTTGAGAATAGCCACTTCTCTTCAAGGCGCTCTGGACTTGGCTTTGGATTTGACTTTGCATTTGTGCCATCATATTCGCCATCATCTGGGACTGCCATTGTTCTTGCTCACTGGCCAGTCTCGCTGCTATCATCTCCTCAACCTCAGATTGTGAGAACATCCGCTGATAAATACACATATACATCCATACACATATGCATATACATCCATTTTAATCACAATTTAACATCCATTTTAATCTCAATTTAACATACATACACATATACACATATATATCCATACATAAATACACATATACATACACATATACATCCATACAAACATATACATACATTCTAATATATACACATACACATTCATACACAATGCATATACATCCATTTTAATCACAATTCAACATACCTATACACATACACATATACATCCATACATAAATACACATATACATCCATACACATATAAATATACATCCATTTTAATCACAATTCAACATACATATACACATACACATATACATCCATACATAAATACACATATACATCCATACACATATACATATACATCCATTTTAATCACAATTTAACATCCATTTTAATCTCAATTTA
>BJCO01818014.1:0-17629 GCA_018326465.1 Flaveria floridana | reverse complement strand
TATAGATGTTTGGTTAGAGGTTTCCAGCTAGTATCAAAGTATATCCGGCTGTAGGTAGTATTATATATGCCTTCTCATTGTAACTCATTAGGTAGTGAGATTGAGCCAAGAACTTGAATTTGTAAGAGTCTTGTAATCCTTTGAGTTGAGAAGCAATATATAAAAGTACCTTGAAAATTTACATGTTGTGTTCATTATCATTTGTTACTTGTTATATTGTGATCAACTCTTCATAGACTCTTTCTGAGTGTTGTTCAAGGTGAGTTTGAGAGAAAAACCGACTGTTGAGTGACCAACACCGATCCTGCAGTGAGGGTGTGTGGGATAAGGTTGCAGTCGAATGAAAGGTGGGGAAATTAGGGTTGGATTATTTTGTTAAGTTTAGTTTTAGTTAATTACACTTAACCCCCTTTTGTTTATATTTTATAAAAAAACTAATCTTTTTACACACTTTTTAAATAGTTTTTAAATACAAAATACTAACATTATTAATCAACAATAATAATCACGCATAATTTTTATTAGTCATAAAACACATGAAATAAATATAACATGTTGGCACCCTACAAGGTAAAATTCACAAATAATATCTAAATCGTATAAGCACAACTAATAATCAACATTATTAGTTAAATAATTATCTGTTTAACATTATTAATTGTTATTAAGTCACCAACGTTCAATTAAAATTAGTGTGTACTCATGACACGAGTATGCAAGGCCTAACGGAACTAACAGAGTTTAGTAATGGAAAACAACCGGATGTCACATTATCCCCATGTTGAAAGAATTTTCGTCCTGAAAATTGCGTTACATGGTTGAGTTACGTAACTGGTCTACTGTATTGGCATAATAAAGAAATGAAAATCGAATGAGTTTTGAGTAAGTTGTGACATTATCCCCATGTTGAAAGAAATTTCATCCTGAAATTTAATCATTACCTTAGCCGGTAGTGGTTTGTTTCGAATAGATGAGGATACTTGAGCTTCATCTGATCCTCACGTTCCCACGTGAACTCCGGTCCACGTTTTGAGTTCCAGCGAACCTTGACGATAGGAATCTTGCTTTGTTTCAAAGTTTTGATCTCTAGATACATTACCTGAACCGGTTCTTCAATGAAACGTAGTTGTTCGTCGACTTGTACTTCCTCGAGCGGTACAATCAAGGTTTCGTGAACTAAGCACTTCTTCAAATTCGAGACATGGAATACATCATGGATTTCACTCAGCGAATCAGGTAGGGCTAATCGATAGGACACCCGACCTATTCTTTTTAATATCTCAAATGGTCCAACGTATCTCGGATTTAGCTTTCCTCTTTTACCAAATCGAATCACGCTTTTCCATGGTGAGACTTTCAATAAGACTTTGTCACCAACCTAGAACTCTAGGGGTTTCTACCGCTTATCAGCATAACTTTTCTTTCTGTCGCGCGCTGCAGCCATAAGATTCCTTATTTGTACAATCTTCTCAGTTGTTTCGTGCACCAACTCAGGACCCGTTAGCTGGCTATCACCAATTTCAACCCAACAAACTGGTGATCTGCATTTTCATCCATACAATGCTTCAAATGGTGCTGCTTGAATACTAGTATGGTAGCTGTTGTTATAGGAAAATTCCACCAAAGGCAAATGAACTTCCCAATTATTTCAAAAATCGATTACACACGCTCGTAACATATCTTCCAAGGTTTGTATAGTGCGTTCTCTCTATCCATCGGTCTAAGGATGATATGCAATACTCATGTCTAAGCATGTACCAAGCAATTTCTGTAACGACTGCCAGAAATGAGAAGTAAAGCTAGCATCGCGATCAGAAATGATCGAGATTGGCACTCCATGCCGAGAGACTACTTCCTTAAGACAGATTCGAGTCAGCTTATCCATCTTATCTGTTTCCTTGATTGCCAATAAGTGAGCGAACTTAGTCAACCTATCCACAATTACCCATGTCGTGTCACAGCCACTAGGAGTCCTGGGTAATTTGGTAATGAAATTCATAGAAATCTACTCCCACTTCCATAAAGAAATCTTAGGTTGTTGTTGTACCCCAGATGGCTTTTGATACTCGACTTTCACCTTAGGGCAGGTTAAACACTTGCTCACATAGGTAGCTACATCTGCCCTCATGTTAGGCAACCAATTATGCGCCTTAAGGTCATGATACATCTTGTCTAAACTGGGATGTAGTGAGTATTTAGATTTATGCGCCTCACTCATAAACAAATCCCTCAAGTTCCTATAAGCAGGAACCCAAAGTCTGTCCATGATGTAACGAATCCCGTCAGCTTTCACCTCAAGCTGTTTATCCATCCCACGTAATGATTCAGACCCAGTTTTTTCTGTTTTTAACGCTTCTGTCTGTGCTTCCTTAATTTCTTTAGGCAGTTGAGTGTTGATAGTAAGCTGTAAGGCTCGTGCTCGCCTAGGCTTAGTTGTTTCTTTCCGGCTTAAAGCATCGGCAACCACATTTGCCTTCCCCGGATGATACTTGATGGCGCAATGATAGTCATTCAGCAACTCCACCTAGCATCATTGCCTCATATTTAGTTTCTTTTGCTCAAAGATATGCTAAAGACTCTTGTGATCAGTGTAAATGGTGTATTTGGTACCATACAAGTAATGTCTCAAGATCTTCAAGGCAAAAACTACTGCACCCAATTCCAAGTCATGGGTGGTATAGTTCTTTTCATGAACCTTCAAGTGTCTCGAAGTGTAGGCTATCACCTTATCTCGCTACATCAAGACACAACCCAGTCCCTGACTGGATGCATCATAGTACACCACGAAATCATCCGTTCCTTCCGGTAATGCCAATATCGATGCGCTGCAAAGTTTCTTTATCAACAAATGGAAGACTGATTCTTGACTTTCTCCCCATTTAAACATTGTACCTTTATATGTCAAGGCAGTGATGGGTTGAGCAGTCTTGGAGAATCCCTCAATGAAGCATCGATAGTATCCTGCCAATCCAAGAAATTGACGTATCTCATTAGGCGTCTTAGGAACCATCTAATTCTTGATTGCTTGCACCTTTGCAGGGTCTACATGGATTCATTTCTCATTCACAATATGACCCAGAAACTGCACTTCTCGTATCCAGAAGTCACACTTAGACAATTTAGCATATAGTTTCTCGTTCTGCAACAGTCCTAAGATCAATCGTAGGTGCTCTTCGTGTTCCTCCTTGGTCTTAGAATAGATCAATATTTCATCGATAAGCACAATAACAAACTAATCAATGTAGGGTTTGCACACGCGGTTCATGAAGTCCATGAACACTGCTGGTGCATTAGTCAACCCAAAGGGCATGACCAAGAATTCATAATGGCCATAGCGAGTCCTGAATGTCGTCTTCAAGATGTCTTCCTCTCAGACTCGTAATCGATGATAACCAGATTTTAGATCAATCTTAGAATAGTAGTTGGATCCCTGAAGTTGATCGAACAGATCATCAATACGAGGTAAGGGATACTGGTTCTTGACTGTGACCATGTTCAACTCCCTGTAGTCAATGCATATCCGAAATGTGCCATCCTTCTTCTTTATAAAGAGGACAAGTGCTCCCCAAGGTGATGAGCTAGGTCGGATAAAGCCTTTATCCAGCAATTCCTGAGGTTGTGCCGACAACTCCTGCAATTCATTTGATGCTAATCGATAAGGTGCTCTACCAATTGGGGCTGCACTAGGACTCAACTTAAACTGACATTCCACTTGGCGATGAGGTGGTAATCCAGGCTGGTCCTCTGGAAACACCTCTGGAAAATCATGAACCACTGGAATATCTTCCATCTTCCTTTCCTCTTGTTGTTTGTCGGTCACCAAGGCCAGTGTAGCTAGCCGACCTTTACCTAGCATCTTCTTCGCCTTCATGATTGATATGATGCCTATCACAACACCACTTATTTCTCCCTTGACCGAAAGAACTTCACCATCCTCAAGAGGGATACGTATAATCTTTTCATGACACACCACATCTGCTTGCTTCCCGGATAGCTAATCCATTCCCACAACCACATCAAAGATCCCAAGTGTAATGGGCATAAGATCTACGTCAAAAACGTGTCCGGCCAGTTCTATCTTACAACCCTTGTGAACGTGCGTGATGTGAATTTGTTTACCATCAGCTAACTCTACAGTATAGGTGATATCCAAGGTAGAAGGCATATTATTCATAAGACTACTGAATTTAGTGGAAATAAAGCTCCTATCGACTTTGGTGTCAAATAACACAGTAGCAAAACGACCATTTACAAAAAATTCGCCAGTAATAGTAGCAGGGTCGTTTAAAGCCTCACATGAACCCATAACGAAGGCTCTCCCTTTGGCTCCACCATTATTGCCACCACTCCCTACATTGTTGTTGTTGTTCTCGTTGTTTCCCACATCATTGCCATTTTTCCTCAAATTAGGGCAGTTTCTCTTGTAGTTTCCTTCCTTCCCACACTCGAAGCAACCTTTAGGTGTTTCTTATGGTTGTTGTGGCTTCTTCATCAGCTTGCCATGGCATTCCTTCGGCGTGTCCCAACTTTCCACACCTCTGGCATTTGAAGTTATCACACATGCCGATGTGATGATAGTTGCAATGGTTACACTTAGGATAACTTCCCACATATCCTCCTTGTCCTTGGTTGGTAGTGGCGCTCTGATTAAAACATTGGTTGTTGTCAAACTTCCTCGGTTGTTGCTGATGTTGTTGCTGCTGTTGGTTGCCTTAGGTTGATCCCTTGTTGTTTGGACCATCCCACTTGCGTTTATTATCCGGTACACTCGCCATCGCTGGTACACTAGCAACCACCCTCCGTTTTGGTAGTTTACCATATTCCACCTCCTGGTCGGTCAACTTGTGAGCCAACCGAATTGCTTGCTGAATGGTAGTGGGGTTGTAGGCAGTGACCATGCTTTGAATTTCAGGAACCAAACGATGCAGGTTCAACTCTATTCTTTTGTGCATCAGGGTCACCATCCCAGGGCATAATGTAGCCAACTCATGAGACCTGGTAATGTAGGCCTCAATCTCAAAACCTTGCATCTTTAGCTACCACATCTTCATCTCTAGTTTTTGTATTTCATCACAAGGGCAATACTCCTCAGTCATCATTGGCTTGTACTCATCCCAGGGTAAGTCGTTGGCCATCGCCTGACCCAATATTTGAACTTGGAATCCACCAAGAAAGTGTCGCGCCCTCGAGAGTCCCGGTCACATACTTTACTTGTCGCTGGCGGGCAGTTGCATTTGGCAAAGACTGATTCGGTCTTCTTGAACCACCTAACCAATCGAACAATACCTTAAACTCCACTATAGGTGTGGGGCTTACAATCCATGAAAGATTTGTAAATAAAGGGTTGGGATGCTGTTTCAGCAAGTCAAAATTGTTTAGTTTAACGGTTTAAACAAGCAATTAGAGTGGTTGTCAAATCACTTGTTTCGTTTACCTGCTGGCTATGCAGCGGGTATTTATGTAGCGTGCACCGTAGCCACTGCTGCCTGCACATGGTCATTGATCAGAGTAGCCAGTTCTGTGGGAGTCATGTTAACCGCTCTCACGCCACGCCCACGTTCAGCGCTCCACGACCACGTCCTCTACCACCGGTTTCCATTTTCACTTTACATTCACAAATACCAAAATGAGTAACATGTAACATATTCATCTCATTAAAGCATAATAGATAGTAAGAAAATAAAACAGTTCATCAACCATAACATTTATAACCAAAATAATAACCAAAGATAAATAAATTGTAATCATTTCACAAAATATTCAATCCATGTCAAAATTTTTAGTTTTTCAGTTGGGTGGGAAACAACCCTTCCCGTATAGGTTTTCAAATGAAAAACACTACGCAATTTAAGTCAAATGAAAGGGAATATCAGTCTAGAACATCGGATGCATTACTGTCTTCTTCCATCTCCTCAGGCTCTTCTTCCTCTGCTGGGGCTTCCTCAGGTTCTTCCTCAGGTTCTTCCTCAGGATCTTCTTCTGGTTCTTCTTCGGGGTCTTCTTCTTCTTCTGGTTCCGCTTCGGGTTCCACAGCTATGTGCATCACTACGAACTATGCCTCCAAGGCAGCAAGTCTCACCCTATGATCATGTATGTTATCGTCTCGAGCCTCTAATTGGTGAGTTATATGAGCCATCCTGTCAGCCAAAGTGCGTTGATATTGATAGCACTCGTATTGTAGTTCTTTCACTTTAGCCACTTCTTGCTTTGTCTCTCGCATCTGATGTCGTAGTTCGATGACCAATCGTGTAAGCCACTGGGTGCGTAGTTTCTCCGTGTCCAAGGCAGCAACCAATGCTGCAATCATCTGCTAGGTAGATTGTTTTATCTGAGGGAGGGAAAATGTAGACTACTCAAAACTGTTCCTAGTCATTGGCCTCTTAAAAGGCATGCGCTCCCGATACATCATGTGGTCCACATATTTAGGATAAAAGTTCCAATCCCGTGGGGCATCACATTCCATCAGCGCGAACGGTTGATCCCAATCCATCTCTCCAGGAGGGTAGTCAAGTCGTGGCCACTCGGGTATTCGGTCGGGTACAGGAGGAGGAGGAGGGGAATCAAAATGTGTAGGGGAATTAGAATTTGTTCGTCTCTTACCTACAGCTCATGAGGGTGTGCCATACTACAGGGTACGTGAGGTGTATGCCAATGAGTATACAGTAAGGGAATTGAATAAGCAACGAGTAACTAACTAACTGTGTGCAGTTATAGACTAGTGTGTATGCAACCTAGTTCCCTATAACCAATGGATCTGATACCAATCTCTCACACCCTTAAAATCCACTTGCGATGTTTTACCATGAGGCGTGTGAACAAACCATGATTCGAGTCATTAGTTACTCAGAATGACACTATATGCAACGTTTAATCAAAAACCAATTAGAGTTTAAACTGAAAACTGTGTGGAAGCGTTTGTAAGTAAATCAAACCCAATGTATTTAAAATGTAACATTGGCAAAACACGAATCAAACCATAACTAAAACCAAATGTAAACCAATTCAAAAGTAAATGACATCAGTTTATAAATGCATGTGCTTGACCGTGCGTGCTCCTACGGCAACTGTTAACGATCTGAGAATAGCATACTAAAAGAGTCAACACAATGGTTGGTGAGTTAGAGAGTCTCCGTTTAACATAAATATAAACAGTGATAAACATAAGTAATATGCTGAAATAGATAACTAGTCTAGTTTCACAAGTAGTAAGTATAGTGATTTCGCGATCGAAGCTGACATGTGTTTCGTTTGTTTGCCTACCATCACAACCTACCAAGTTGTGCTAATGTTTGTGTTTAGGACAATATTTCACCCGTTTAACCTTGAGTCGCGCAGGTCGTGCTTGTCAGGCCCAGTAGTACTACCCAGCATTTCCCGCTAGTTACAGTATTAACGATCTGAAAGTGTGAGGACTTTCATGGTAATGCTACACTACCTTATACTAGCATAATATTATCTATAATAGGGTTTGTAAAAGAAACAGTATGCTATCTCCCCCAAAAAGGAAGTAAGTAAAAGCAGTAGGGCATGAACTCACATGATGTGCGCACGAACACCATAAATGCTTTACTTGAAAGAGAGGGAAAGACAACCTTTAGAGGTTACCTAGAACACGCGAGTACATAAGTACGTGTAAACAGAATCTCTAACAACACTAAGAGCACAATTAACACATTGACCAAAGGTTTTAGGAAACAATACTCATTTAAATTGACCCAAATCATGTATTCTAACAAGTTAAACATCATTCATAACATACTAGCATGCTCCTAATATCAAAACCACGACCAAATTCACAAGAACACATGTTTCATATAAGTAAAGTTTCCCATTTGGGAAAGTTCATCCCAAAATCTATGTAACACCCAATACATTCATGAATTCATTAACAATATACCAATTCAAGCTCATATTATCACCTAGACATGTTCAGCACCAACCCATCATCATAATTCATCAATTTCATAACCAAAAGTTTCTTCCTTTAGAAAGATATGAACTACATTGTAAATTCTTAGATTTCTAGCATAATCACCTTAGATTAACATTCATACATTCTAGATAACATCATATTGTAAGGCCCCGTTCCCGGACACCTCATAGTTGGTCATTCATCGCACATAAATCATATAATTTTATTAACTTAAATAAATCATGCAGCGGAAACTTGAAATAACTCTTTCATTTTACTATATATGCTTTTGCCAGTTAATACAACGTACATCAATTACAAAATATCTATTGTTGTATTTCATCCTAAAAGAGTTGAGTAGCCACCTCGTGCCATCCTCAGCAACCTCACCAGCCAACTGGAAACACATAAAAAGTCAGCGTTGCTGTGTGAGTTCTAGTTTTATAATAAAACATACTTTACTTTCATTAAAAACCGTTTCTTTACTTTATGCTATCACGCATTATACGTACACATAGATAATATCATTATTATCTTATTTTCTCATTCTCTCATTCATTCGTTCTTTATCTTTGCTTTCATTCGTTTTATGTCTTTCATTCGTTCGTTATCTATCTTTAACTATCATTCGTTCTCTGTATGTCATTAACTTTCTTACTCTTTAATCTTTATTTCTTTTCTTTACATCTGCCATAAACCTCACCCTTCTGTATCATGCTACTGGACCTAGGCCTATCATAGATCTTCTATACTGATGCATCGCACCTCCTTGCAACAGTACCTAGGATATGCAGCGATGGTTCTATACACATGGTCGATCACAATGTCAGGATTTTACCCTCCTCGTGGCACACAGCCACGATTACTGAGGTCGCAAGAGAAGGATCCCATATCAAGTCTGTTGCAACAAAAAGGTTGCTCACCTCCTTTATTTGCTTACAAGACTTTATTACTCTTATTCATTATTAATGCATGCATTCATTCATCATGTTATTCATTCGTTCATTATCTTACTTGTCGCGCCTTCACATCATTGTACCCGAAGTACATATCGCACAAAACGCACCAATAGAGTTGTCACTAAGACCAACTCCCCCTGTGTGTGTGAGGGCTCTCGGGGTTTAGCTAAAATCGCACGCCATCTCATGGGTTAGCCCAAAATCGCACGCTACATAATTCACATGAGGAAGGCCATAATCGCACGCTACATAGCACACAGTAAATAGCACATCGCACGTATCGGAGCAGCTATCAAAACTAAACTCCCACTGTGTCTATGTCCCCTTATGAGTTAGCCAAGATCGCACGCTATAATACACACACAGTTGAGCTGACAACTCCCAATGAGTTGTGGGCCTCCTTTCTTTCTCTTGCAAGCCATCCTTGCTCTCATTTATTCGTTCATCCTTGCATTCATTCATTACGTTCCTCTTTTATTATCTTTCACTTTACGTTACGTAACACTTTCATTACATTTATTAATCATAACTCGTAAAGCCATGAAAAGATAAACACGTATCGAAGTAAGGAACATCGACATTTACAAACCATCAGTCATGAGCATTATATAGGGCCACATCATACTTAACATACAAACATCATACATAAACATGCAAAACTATCATTATCGTGCCCTACATCACTTCTAAAGCCTCGACGGCCATCTCACATGTCCTTACGGGAATTATCACCTCATTACTTACCCCTGCTCTTTTCCCCTAAGGTCAATGATTAAACTATGTCTCTCCTCGTACACAACAACCCTATTTGGGCAATTGGGCATGCTTCAGTCGCATGGCCTCCACGCGAGTGGACATCATGCGATTGGGCACCTATGCTAATGAACATCCAATCGTGCAAATGAACTCTCAATCGTGCGAATGAATACTAGGCGATTGAACGCCATGCGAATGGACTCAATGCGAATGAGCACCTATGCGAATGGAACTAATGCGGATGAGCACCTATGCGACTGGACTCTTAGTCGTGCGATTGAGCACCTATACGACTGAGCATCTATGCGACTGGGCTCTCAGTCGCATGACCTGTCATGCGACTGGACCCCCAGTCATACGATTGCAACTCAGTCAAGCGATTGAGTCTCAGTCGTCCCTCAGTCGGCCGATTGGCCCTCCAGTCGCCTAGCCCTAGCTGGGCAGCGACTGTAGTTCATCCCGAACTGTAGCCGTGACATTCGGCCTTCAAACCCTTCCAAACTCATTCTAAGCCCAAGTCAACCCTCCTAAACCTTAGGGAATCATACTATGACAACATTCAAGCACATACAAGTCCAAAATCGCACTCTAAACACACTTTACACAATCACACCCAAATGGGTCAAGCACACACATTTTCAAAAACGGGTTTATATGTGTTCCAGCCCCAAAATCGGTTGAAAACAAGTAAATGAAGGGTCCTAGAACTCACACAAAGAAGGAGAAGATGAAGAGCTTCGTTTGGACTAGCTATACGACGAATTTCGAGCCCGAACCACCACTTTTCTCTCCTTTTTCTCTTCTTTCTCTCTTGTTTCTCTCTTCTCTTCTTTTTGGCTGATTTTGCAAGTGTGGGAAGAAGGTAAGGGCTGCCCTCTCCCTTAAATACTACAGTCCAGTCACCCGAGCTCCAGGCGTATGGGCACTCCAGTCGCCTGAGCTCCATGCGATTGAACACTCCATTCGTGCGACTTCCATGCATATGGAGCTCCAGTCGCATGACTTCCATGCGTATCGGCCTCCAATCGCATAACTTCCATGCGTGTAGGACTCCAGTCGCATGACACTCCAAACAAAATTTTCGGGTGTTACAAGTCCACCACCTTAAACGGGTTTTGTCCTCGAAACCTGTTGTTCCTTAAACCTTTGAGGGCAATACTATCTCATCTCTTTTCCAGTCTCTCACTTGAAATTCAATCGCTCTACATCGTTTATCAACATTCGACTTCTAGTCTATATTTGACTATCTCCATCGGGGCTGTATTCCTTTCAAGCTTTTCGGTGGTAGTCTCGATCACCTTAATGTTTCCCATACGGTATTTGGTGCTTGGACTTCACTTGTAAACAAGTAAGGCATTCCCTTTTATACCTCACCATTTCACGCTTCATACCTTACATCGACCAAATAGGCAATACGTCAGCGCCTCGTGCACTCTCCCCGCCACTATAATCGAAATCACCTTTAGTATCGTCATGACTCAATCACCCTAAAATGTCACCATGATCTCGTCAGGCGCTGTCCATCGTATCATCTTTTGCGACGCATAATACTTGCTTCGTATCCTTCCAAACAACCCGCTCTTAGGTGCACAACGAAGGGCACATCTATGTCCTAACTACTGACAGACAATTTAGCATGGAAAGCAGCAGGAATAAATCTTTTACTAGCGCCAAAATCGAACTACACAAAGGCTAAAGTTTGATTGACTAGAAACATACCTAACACGACATCAAGGTTCGCCCTAGCCTCCTCCTGCTTCATCGTGTTGGCGCTGCGTTTGCTCTCTGTACTTCTCCTCCAGTCTTCTTACCTCCCGAACCTTCCGCCCTTGGCTTCTCACAGTTTTTACTCATATGGCCAATTCTTCCGCAATTATAGCATCTCACGGTTCCACATTCTCTAGCCACATGACCACGCTTCCCACACTTGTAGCAAGTATTTGGTCCCCTTTTGCATTCTCCCGAATGCTCCATCCCGCAATTTCCACACCTATCTGACCCCGCACCAGGTGCGACCACATGACGGTCATCTCCCCGTGCGTGCTTATTATTCTTCGGGACACCACCCCGTCCAGTTCTCTTCCCCCTCCAGTTCCGGTCTCCATCATCTTTCTCGCCTTCTTCAGCCACTACCACCACCGTTCTTTCATCATACAACCTTCCCGCCAAATCAACTGCCAACCTAAACGTGCTTGGTCGGGCAACAATCATGTGCCTACGGATATCTGCCGGCAATCCCTGAATGTACCTCTTGATCTTCCGCGAGAGAGGTATCACCTGATTCGGCACCAGTCGTGCCATCTCATTGAATTTGGTGGTGTACTGCTGATGCGTCATCGTCCCCGCCTCCAACTGCAGGAACTCCCTTTCAACTTTATCCATCTCATGGTGAGGACAGAACTCCTCAATCACCATCCTTTTCAACTCTGACCATCTTATCCTTCCGATAGCCCGACTATCCTCAACTTGTACTATGTTATCCCACCAGCACAAGACTAAGTCCACGAAGGAGTGGGCAGCAAACTTTACCTTCTGATCCTCTCGGCACTCGCTGATGTTTAAAACAGCCTCCATTTCTCTCACCCACCGGTGAGCAGCAGCAGCGGTGCCGTTACCTTCAAAAGTAGGGGTGCTTGCATCGTTGAAACGCCCCATAATTACAACCTCGTGCCGCCTCCGGTGTAGGCTCTTCCACCTCTTCCTCCTCTTCATGCTCGAAGGAAACTGTTTCAGTCTCGGGCCGTCTCCTTTCGCCCGAAGGTCTACCCCTTTCCTATCTCTCCCTATCTCTAACGACCTTTATCACCTCGGTCACTACAGACGGTAAGATCGTTTGCATGACCTGATGCACCTCTTCAACCACTGCTTGTTTTACCAAGGCTCTCAGATTGGCGCTCTCATCTACACCCTCTGGATGAGGGGCCTCGGGTTCTTCAAGAACCTCCTTCTCGACTCTAGGCCTTCCTCGTGTAGCTCGTGGTTCAGCACCATGTCCGCCACCACCTCCACCACATGAGGCTTTGGATGATCTACCACCGGCCATCCTCTATCACACACTGAAAGATTCAAACACTAACACGGTCATTCAAGGGAATAGCTCAGTTTATGTCAAGTATAGTAAGTCCCTAATTACAGTGGCCAGTTGTGATTAGCCACTTACTTTACTCTTCGTATCCCGAGCATTACCTGTCTTGACTACATTAGTATCTAAATCTACCAGCAACACATAAATACATAACATGCACACATAATACCGGTTAACTTTAAGAAAATACCTAATGGCACGCAGCTACTCAGATTGGCATCCCTTCCCTTTCCGTCCCATTCTCAGTTTAAGTTCAGGTTTATTTTGAAAATTTACCCATTTCACTTAAACTTTGGCTCTAATACCAACTTATAAGGCCCCGTTCCTGGGCACCTCACAGTTGGTCATTCATCGCACATAAATCATATAATTTCATTAACTTAAATAAATCATGCAGCGGAAACCTGAAATAACTCTTTCATTTTACTATATATGTTTTTGCCAGTTAATACAACGTATATCAATTACAAAATATCTATTGTTGTATTACATCCCAAAAGCATTAAACAAAATAATGCCATCCCAAAAGAGCTGAGTAGCCAACTCGTGCCATCCTCAGCAACCTCACCTGCTAACTGGAAACACATAAAAAGTCAGCGTTGCTAAGTGAGTTCTAGTTTTATAATAAAACATACTTTACTTTCATTAAAAACCGTTTCTTTACTTTATGCTATCACACATTATACGTACACATAGATAATATCATTATTATCTTATTTTCTCATGCTCTCATTCATTCGTTCTTTATCTTTAGCTTTCATTCGTTCTCTGTCTTTCATTCGTTCGTTATCTATCTTTAACTATCATTCGTTCTCTGTACGTCGTTAACTTTCTTACTTTTTAATCTTTATCTCTTTTCTTTACATCTCCCATAAACCTTACCCTTCTATATCATGGTACTGGACCTAGGCCTATCATATATCTTCTATACATGTGCATCGCACCTCCTGGCCACAGTACCTAGGATATGCAGCGATGGTTCTATACACATGGTCGATCACCATGTCAGGATTTTACCCTCCTCGTGGCACACAGCCACGATTACTGAGGTCGCAAGACAAGGATCCCATATCGAGTATGTTGCAACAACAAGGTTGCTCACCTCCTTTATTTGCTTAGAAGACTTTATTACTCTTATTCATTATTAATGCATGCATTCATTCATCATGTTATTCATTCGTTCATTATCTTACTTGTCGCACCTTCGTATCATCATACCCGAAGTACATATCGCACAAATTGCACCAATGGAGTTGTCACTAAGACCAACTCCCCTTGTGTGTGTGAGGGCTCTCGGGGTTTAGCAAAAATCACACGCCATCTCATGGGTTAGCCTAAAATCGCACGCTACATAATCCACATGAGGAAGGCCATAATCGCATGCTACATAGCACACAGTAAATACCATATTGCACGTATTGGAGCAGCTACCAAAACTGAACTCCCACTGTGTCTATGTCCCCTTATGAGTTAGCCAAGATCACACGCTATAATACACACAAAGTTGAGCTGACAACTCCCAATGAGTTGTGGGCCTCCTTTCTTTCTATTGCAAGCCATCCTTGCTCTCATTTATTCGTTCATCCTTGCATTCATTCATTACGTTCCTCTTTTATTATCTTTCACTTTACGTTACGTAACACTTTCATTACATTTATTAATCATAACTCGTAAAGCCATGGAAAGATAAACACGTATCGAAGCAAGGAACATCGACATTTACAAACCATCAGTCATCAGTATTATATAGGGCCACATCATACTTAACATACAAACATCATACATAAACATGCAACACTATCATTATCGTGCCCTACATCATCTAAAGCCTCGACGGCCATCTCACATGTCCTTACGGGAATTATCACCTCATTACTTACCCCTGCTCTTTTCCTCGAAGGTCAATGATTAAACTATGTCTCTCCTCGTACACAACAGCCCTATTTGGATGATTGGGCATGCTTTAGTCGCATGGCCTCCACGTGACTGGACATCATGCGATTGGGCACCTATGCGAATGAACATCCAATCGTGCGAATGGACTCTCAATCGTGCGAATGAATACTAGGCGATTGAACGCCATGTGAATGGACTCAATGCGGATGAGCACCTATGCGAATGGAACTAATGCGGATGAGCACCTATGCGACTGGACTCTCAGTCGTGCGATTGAGCACCTATACGACTGAGCATCTATGCGACTGGGCTCTCAGTCGCATGGCCTGTCATGCGACTGGATCCCCTGTCGTACGATTGCACCTCAGTCGTGCGATTGAGTCTCAGTCATCCCTCAGTCGGCCGATTGGCCCTCCAGTCGCCTAGCCCTAGCTGGGCAGCGACTTTAGTTCATCCCGAACTGCAGCCGTGACATTCGGCCTTCAAACCCTTCCAAACTCATTCTAAGCCCAAGTCAACCCTCCTAAACCTTAGGGAATCATACTATGACAACATTCAAGCACATACAAGTCCAAAATCGCACTCTAAACACACTTTACACAATCACACCCAAATGGGTCAAGCACACACATTTTCAAAAACAGGTTTATATGTGTTCCAGCCCCAAAATCGGTTGAAAACAAGTAAATGAGGGGTCTTAGAACTCACACAAAGAAGGAGAAGATGAAGAGCTTCGTTTGGACTAGCTATACGACGAATTTCGAGCCCGAACCACCACTTTTCTCTCCTTTTTCTCTTCTTTCTCTCTTCTTTCTCTCTTCTCTTCTTTTTGGCTGATTTCGCAAGTGTGGAAAGAGGGTAAGGGCTGCCCTCTCCCTTAACTACTACAGTCTAGTCGCCCGAGCTCCAGGCGTATGGGCACTCCAGTCGCCTGAGCTCCATGCGATTGAACACTCCAGTCGTGCGACTTGCATGCGTATGGAGCTCCAGTCGCATGACCTCCATGCGTATGGGGCTCCAATCGCATGACTTCCATGCGTGTGGGACTCCAGTCGCATGACACTCCAAACAAAATTTCCGGGTGGTACACATATCATCATCAAATCATCATCGATTTCATCTTTCGTTCACAATTTTCAAACTAGGGTTCATCAATATCAAAAACCATGAAAAACTTGATAAAATCTGACCTTTAACGTGTAGGAATCAAATTGGAACTTGTTAACACCTTGGAATGCTTGAACTAGATCAAATTCGACTTGTATGTGTGTGCTAATGATCAAAATCGAAAGGTGAGGGTGTGTGGGATGAGGTTGCGGCAGAATGAAGAATGGGGGAGTTAGGGTTGGATTATTTTATTAAGTTTAGTTTTAGTTAATTACACTTAACCCCATTTTGTTTATATTTTATAAAGAAACTAATCTTTGTACACACTTTTGAAATAGTTTTTAACTACAAAATACTAGCATTATTAATTAACAATAATAATCATGCATAATTTTTACTAGTCACAAAATACACGAAATAAATATAACACGTTGGCACGCTACAAGGTAAAATTAACAAATAATATTTAAATTGCGTAAGCACAACTAATTACCAATATTATTAGTTAAATAATTATCTGTTTAACATTATTAATTATTATTATGTCACCAACATTTAACAACAACTAGTGTGTGCTCATGACACGAGTATGCAAGGCCTAACGGAACTAACGGAGTTTGGTAACGGAAAATTACCGGATGTCACATTATATCCATGTTGAAAGAATTTTCATCCCGAAAATTGCGTTACATGGTTGAGTTACATCACTGGTCTACCGGATGTCACATTATCTCTATGTTAAAAGAATTTTTATCTCGAAAATTACGTTACATACTGCATTGGTATAAGAAAGAATTGAAATCGAATGAGTTTTGAGTGAGTTGTGACAAACACCAACACTAGTACATGATGTTCTTAGAATTCCTCTGGGAAAAAAAGAACTGAAAGAGTTACTGAAGCATAAAGAGAATGATGAAATTGTCAAAGAATAGAAGACACAATTTGGTGAGGAAGTTGGTTTGGTGGCAATAAAAGATGTGAATGAAATAATAAAATTTTCTGGTACGGAAAGAATGTTTAAGTTGAACTTCCTAGTCATAGTCAATAGCATCATGGTAGAAGCAACACAAGGTGCAAAAGTAAATATGAAGTTCCATACATCATTGAAAAAAGAGGAAATAAAAGAAAAAGAGTGGAATTGGTGCAGTTACGTAATCAAATGCATAAACAGAAAAGTGGAAAAGTGGAACTGAACACAACACTATAATGGTCCTCTCACATTTCTTATGGTATGTTACCTAAAAAGTTCATTTTATATTTAGCATGTTGATGTATGAATATACTAACACTATATTATACTCGTATACAGTTAGTATATGCTCATGACACATATAATCAAACAAATCGAAGGGAAAAAAGAATCCCAACAATCATGTTCAATACAACAAAAACACTTGCTGAGCTAGAGAATAATATGGTGTGCAAAGAAGCTGAAGTAGAAAAGAGGTTGGTTAGAAAAAATAAAAAGCATATGTGTAGAACAAAAAGCAGTACTAAAAGAAATCGAGATGGTGAAGAAGGAAAAAAATGAAGAGCCGGAGATAAAAAGAAAGAAGGAAGATGAAAAGGATGTTTCTACAAGAAGGGAAGGTCACTACTAGAAAAATCGCAAAAGATGACGCGCATTGCGCGTCATCTTGGGGGTCAGATGACGCGCAAATGCGTGTCAAGGAAGGGGTAGTCATAAATGATAGATGACGCGCATCCGCGCGTCATCTGTTTATGACGCGCAAAAGATGACGCGCATTTTATGACGTGCAAAAGATGACGCGCAATGCGCGTCAAGGAAGGGGTAGTCATAAATGGCTAGATGACGCGCATCCGCGCGTCATCTATGAAATTTTTATGACGTGCAATAGATGACGCGCAATGCACGTCATAAATTTATCTGTTTTTTTAAATATTTTTTTTATT
>BJCO01817985.1:0-10402 GCA_018326465.1 Flaveria floridana | reverse complement strand
TCTCTCGGATCAGTAGGAAGTGAGCACTCTTCGTCAAACGATCAACTATCACCCATATAGCATCATACCCTTTCAGGGTACGTGGTAACTTCGTAATGAAGTCTATGGTGATATGCTCCCACTTCCACTCGGGTATATCCAATGTTTGGATTTTCCCGTACGGCTTCTGGTGTTCCGCCTTCACTTGTAAACAAGTAAGGCATTTACTCACATACTCTGCTACGTCACGTTTCATACCCGGCCACCAATAATCCTTCTTCATATCGTGATACATCTTGGTAACACGGGGATGAATGGAGTATCGAGTCTTATGAGCCTCGTCCATGATCTTTCCCCGTAAATCCCCGTAACGAGGAATCCATATTCGTCCGAATCGGGTTCTAACACCAAGAGTGTTCTCACCCAACTCCGTAACTAGACCTCTTAACCTTTCAGGGTTAAGGCGATCTTCTTTCAAAGTCTCGTCATGAAACTCATTGACTTGGGTCATCACGTCAGAGGTCATAATCAGCTGATAAGCTTTCACCCGAATCCGCTCGGGTCTCTCTTTTTGGCTAAGGGCATCTGCCACCACGTTGACCTTGCCCGGATGGTAATGGATCTCGCAATCGTAATCCTTTATGAGCTCCAACCATCACCTCTACCTCATATTCAAGTCTTTTTGCTTGAAGAAGTACTTCAAGCTCTTGTGGTATGTGAAGATTGTGCACTTCGTCCCGTATAACTAGTGCCGCCAAATCTTTAAAGCAAACACCACGGCTGCAAGTTCTAGATAGTGCGTAGGATAGTTGACTTCGTGGGTTTTCAGCTATCGAGACGTGTAGGCTATCACCCTTCTACGTTGCATTAATACGCATCCTAGCCTAGAATACGATGCATCCGAATATACCACTAAGTCTTCACTACCTTCGGGTAATATCAAGATAGGAGATTGTGTTAATCTCGCTTTTAACTCCTCAAAAGCATCCTCCTGTTCTCGACCCCACACGAACTTTACATCCTTGCGAGTCAGTTTAGTCAAGGGTGAGACTACCTTGGAAAAGTCTTGAATAAATCTCCAGTAGTAGCCCGCCAATCCTAAGAAGCTATGAATCTCGGATGGCGTCTTTGGAGACTTCCATTGTATCACAGCCTCAACCTTTGCCGGGTCTACCATAATCCCTTTAGTATTTACCACGTGAACCAAGAACTGAACTTCACGCAACCAGAACGCGCACTTGGAGAACTTAGCATGCAACTTGTCCCTTCTTAATGTCTCCAACACTTCCCGAATGTGACCGGCATGCTCTTCTTCGCTCCTTGAATAAATCAGGATATCATCGATGAATACAATCTGTAACACCCAAAAATTTTGTTTCGAGTGTCCGGCGACTGGAGTCCTATACGCATGGAAGTCATGCGACTGGAGGCCCATACGCATGGACCTCATGCGACTGGAGCTCCACACGCATAGGAGTCGCACGACTGGAGTGTCCAATTACATGGAGCTTATACGACTGAAGGTCCAATCGCATAGGGACTTAGGCTACTGAACTGTAGCATTTAAGGGAGAGGACAGCCCTTACCCTCTCCCCACACTTACAAACATCATCCATAGAGAGAAAGAAGAGAGAAAAAGGGAGAAGAGGAGAAGAAAGCTTGGTTCAAGCGGGTTCGAGAGTGCAAAATCGACGTGTAGCGGGTTAAATCGAAGCTCTACTCGACGGGATCGTTTAGTCTAAGACCCCTCTTTTACATGTTTTTGAAGGATTTTGGGGATGGAACACATCTGAAAACTATTTTTAGGTTTTTAGGCGCTTTACCCATTTATGTATGAATGTGTATGTGTATGATTCGTTTGGGGCTTGATTTCGGGCTTGGATAGGCTTGAATGAGGTCGTGGTATGTTTCCCTATGGATTAGAGGGGCTAATTTGAGCTCAAACGAGGTCTGGAAGGGCTTGGGGGACGAGAGTTGCGGCTGCAGTTCGGGATGAACTGCGGTCGCTGCCCAGTCAGAGCTAGGCGACTAGAGGGCCAATCGGCCGACTGAGGGACGACTGAGACTCCATCGCACGACTGAGGTTCAATTGCACGACTGGGGGTCCAGTCGCATGAAGGGTCATGCTACTGAGAGGCTAGTCGCATGGGTGCTCAGTCGCATAGGTGTTCAATCGCACGACTGAGAGTCCAGTCGCATAGGTACTCATCCGCATTGAGTCCATTCGCATAAGATCCATTCGCCTAGGTGTCCAATCGCATGATGTCCAGTCGCATGGAGGCCATACGACTGAAGGGTGCCTATTCGCCCAAACAGGGCTGTTGTACCCGGGGACGAACATGGCTAGAGTACTGACTTTCGAGGGAAGTGCAGAGGTAAGTTTTGACATAGAGGTTCCTATAAGTACATGTTAGATGGCTGTCGAGGCATTAGAAGCGATGTTAGGCATGATGATTATAGAGTTGCATGTTTATGCATGATGTATGTATGTTAAGTATGATGTGGCCCTATATAATGCTGATGACTGATGACTTCTAAATGTCGATGCTCCTTGTATCGATGCATGGTAATATTTTCTGTATGTATGTTAAGTATGATGTAGCCCTGTATGATGGTGATGACTGGTAAATGTCGATGTTTCCTCGTTTTGATGTATATTTATTTTTCTGTATCATTACGTGTTATGTTTATGAATGAATGAAAAGTATTACGTAACATAAAGTGAAAGATAATGAGAAGAGGAATGAAATGAAAGAAAGCATGCATTAACGAATATGATAAAGTACGAAACGAATCAACACGTGAGATAATGAATGATGAGTATGTAAGTGACGGATGACGAGAAGTGGATTACGTATCCCGGTACTGTGTCAGTATTCGGATATGAGTCGGGGGTTTGTTAATCAAGCCCCGACACAGTATCAGTCTTCGGACATGAGTCGGGGGTATTGCATGAGACGAGATAGTGAGGTGAGCGACTTTATGTTGCAACAGACTCGGATAGAGTTCAATCCAGTTGATTGACTTGAATGGGATCTTTGTCACATATCCCGGTGTTGTGTTAGTCTTCGGACATGAGTCGGGGGTTTGTGAGCAGGCTCCAACACAGTATCAGCTTTCGAGGATGAGTCGAGGATATTGCATGGGACAGGATCTAGTTGAATGAGTAGAGGATCGCATGCTCCGGTACTATGTCAGTCTTCAGACATGAGTCGGGGGTTCGTGTATAGACCCCGACACAGTATCAGTCTTCGAACATGAGTAAGGAGTAATGCGTGAGAGTGAGATGATATGAATGAGGAACGATTCGCATGCACCGGTACTGTGTCAGTCTTCGGGCATGAGTCGGGGGTTTGTTTACGGGCCCCGGCACAGTATCAGTCTTCGGACATGAGTCGGGAGTATTGCGTGAGTCGATGAAAGAGAAAGGGAAATATGAAAGAAAGAAAGTATTAAACGAACGAAAGTTAATGAACGTAATGAAAGCTAAAGAACGAGCGAATGAAAGTAATGAACGGAAGGAACATAATGATAACGTATGAAATGGGATCCTCGTCACTCGAACTCGGTAATCATGGCTGTGTGCCATAAAGAGGGTAAAGTTTGACCGGATCAAGATAGAAGTGAAAGATAGAGAATTCATGAAAGTAAAGATAAATAATGAATGAATGACAGACAGAGAACGAATAAAAGTTAAAGATAAAGACTGAATGAGAAAAGAAGATAATAATGATATTATCTATGTGTATGTACGTATGATGTGTGATCATATACGAAAGTATAGTATGGTTTTGAAAGAAGTAAAGAACTGTTTTAATGAAAGAAAAGTATGTTTTTAATATAAAACTAGAACTCACTCAGCAACATTGACTTTGATGTGTTTCCAGTTGGCAGGTAAGGTTGCTGAGGATGGCACGAGGCGGCTACTCAGCTCTTGTGGATGGCATCCATTTATATGAACACTTTTGTATTATAATGCGAGTAAACTATGTTTTGTAATGTAATGACATGTTTTTAGTTATTAATAAAAGTTTTAAATTCCGCTGCAAAATAGATGTACGATTTAAAATGTTTATGTGTGATGAATGACCAGCTGTGAGGTGCCCGGGAACGGGGCCTTACAAGTTGGTATCAGAGCCAAATTTTAAGTGAAATGGGTAAATTTTCAAAATAAACCTTCACTTAAACTGAGAATGGGACGGAAAGGGAAGGGATGCCAATCTGAGTAGCTGCGTGCCGTCAGGAATTTTCTTAAAGTAAACCGGTATTATGTGCGCATGTTATGTGTTTATGTGTTGCTGGTAGATTTAGATACTGATGTAGTCAGGACATGTAATGCTCGGGGTACAAAGAGTAAAGTAAGTGGCTAATCATAACTGGCCACTGTAATTAGGGACTTACTATACTTGACATAAACTGAGCTATTCCCTTGAATGACCGTGTTAGTGTTGAATTTTTTAGTGTGTGATAGAGGATGGCCGGTGGTAGATCTTCTAAGGCTTCACATGGTGGAGGTGGTAGCGGATGTGGTGCTGAACCACGTGCCACAAGAGGAAGACCTAGAGTTGAGAAGGTGGTTCATGAGGAACCCGAAACCCCTCATCCGGAGGGCGGTGATGAGAGTGCTAACTTGAGAGCCTCGGTGAAAGAGGCGGTGGTCGAAGAGGTGCATCAGGTCATGCAGACGATCTTACCGTCTGTGGTGACCGAGGTGATAAAGGTTGTAAGAGATGGGGAGAGACAGGAGAGGGGTACACCTTCGGGTGAAAGGAGACGACCCGAGGATGAAACGGTTTTCTTCGATGATGAAGAGGAGGAAGAGGAGGAAGAGCCTGCGCCGGAGGCGACACGAGGCTGTAATTATGGGGAGTTTCAACGATCCAAGCCCCCAACTTTCGATGGTAATGGCACTGCTGCTGCTGCTCACCGATGGGTGAGGGAAATGGAAGATGTTCTAAACATCAGCGAGTGCCGAAAAGACTAGAAGGTAAAGTTTGTTGCCCACTCTTTCGTGGACTCAGTCTTGTGCTGGTGGGACAACATAGTCCAAGTTGAGGGTAGTCGGGATATCAGAAGGATGAGATGGTCAGAGTTGAAATGGCTGGTGATCAAGGAGTTCTGTCCTCATCGTGAGATGGATAAAGTTGAAAGGGAGTTCCTGCAGTTGGAAGCGGGGACGATGACGCATCAGCAGTACACCACCAAATTCAACGAAATGGCACGGCTGGTGCCGGATCAGGTGACACCTCCGTCGCGGAAGATCAAGAGGTATATTCAGGGCTTGCCGGCGGATATCCGTAGGCACATGATCGCTGCCCAGCCAAGCACGTTCAGGTCGGCGGTAGATCTAGTGGGAAGGTTGTACAACGAGCGGGAGGCGATAGCGATAACGGGCGAAGCGGAGGAGCGAGCCTGTGTTAGGAAGGGGAAAGGAAGACGAGGTAGTAATGGTGGAATGGTGGTCGAAGGTAAAGTGATGAGGGTCGATGATCGAGAGAGGATAACAAGAAAGGATGAGGTATGCAAGAAGTGTGGTAGAGGTCTCGAAGATAAGTGCAAATGGGGACTAAACGTTTGTTTTCAGTGTGGGAAGGAAGGCCACAGGGCAAGGGATTGCCGCGTGGCTAAGTGCTACAACTGCGGTGAGAATGGACATCTGAGTAGGGATTGTAAGAAGTCAAAGGCAGGAAACTCCGGTGCAAGGAAGGAGAACAGAGGGTAAAGGCCAGAGCTTTTGCCATGACCAAGAGGAGGCTGGAGCGGACTTCGACTTGACGTCAGGTACGTTTCTGGTAATTTAAGTTTGTGCACTTATGCCTTGAATGCAATGCTAGTAGTAGTTTCGTTCCTACTGCCTTCTGTTATGAGTTGCATGTTAGGAGAAGGAACATCGATGAGCCCTTCGATGTAGAGATTACTATTAATGGATTCCCTAGGTTACCTGATGCCCTATAGGATTGCGTGATGTAATTGAGAAAGCTTTTGCTCCTGCTAGACCAATCGGAACAACCTTGGGTGAATAGGCGTACACCATAGGAAGACTGGGCTAGTAATCCATGAGGCGGGGATGGATTGCCTACTTGGCCAATGTAAGGTATGTGGATATACGAATATCCCAACCATCAGAGGTATTGAGACCGAGTAAAGATTATTGGTGACCAGGTATGAAGCGTGATGTGGTGAAGTATAAGAGTGAATGCCTTGCTTGTTTACAAGTGAAGGCCAAGCAAAATACCGTACGGGAAATATTTAGGTGATCGAGACTACGACCGAAAGGCTCGAAAGGACTAAAGCCCCGATGGAGAGAGTCGAGGATAGACCAGAAGTCGAATGTTGATAAACGATGTAGAGCGATTGAATTCTAGGTGAGAGACTGGAACGAAGATGAGACAGTATTGCCCGCAAAGGTTTAAGGAACAACAGGTTTCGGGGACGAAACCCTTTTAAGGAGGTGGACTTGTAACACCCGGAAATTTTGTTTGGAGTGTCAGGAGACTGGAGTCCCATACGCATGGAAGTCATGCGAATGGAGGCCCATACGCATGGAAGTCATGCGACTGGAGCTCCATACGTATGGGAGTCGCACGACTGGAGTGTCCAATCGCATGGAGCTCATACGACAGAAGGTCCAATCGCATAGGGACTCAGGCGACTGAACTGTAGTATTTAAGGGAGAGGGCAGCCCTTACCCTCTCCCCACACTTACAAATATTAGCCATAGAGAGAAAGAAGAGAGAAAAAGGGAGAAGAGGAGAAGAAAGCTTGGTTCAAGCGGGTTCGAGAGTGCAAAATCGACATGTCGAAGCTCTACTCGATGGGATCGTTTAGGTGAGTTCTAAGACCTCTCTTTTACACGTTTTTGAAGGATTTTAGGGCTGGAACAAATCTGAAAACTATCTACGGGTTTTTGGGTGCTTTACCCATTTATGTATGAATGTGTTGTATGATTCGTTTGGGGCTTGATTTCGGGATTGGATAGGCTTGAATGAGGTCGTGGTATGTTTCCCTATGGATTAGAGGGGCTAATTTCAGCTCAAACGAGGTCTGGAAGGGCTTGGGGAGGAGTGTTGCGGCTGCAGTTCGGGATGAACTACAGTCGCTGCCCAGTTAGGGCTAGGCGACTGGAGGGCTAATCGGCCGACTGAAGGACGACTGAGGCTCAATCACACGACTTAGGTTCAATCGCACGACTAGGGGTCTAGTCGGATGAAGGGTCATGCGATTGAGAGCCCAGTCGCATGGGTGCTCAGTCGCATGGGTGTTCAATCGCACGACTGAGAGTCCAGTCGCATAGGTACCCATCCACATTGAGTCCATTCGCATAAGGTCCATTCGCCTAGTACTCATTCGCACGATTGAGAGTCCATTCGCATGATTGGATGTTAATTCGTATAGGTGTCCAATCACATGATGTCCAGTCGCATGGAGGCCATACGACTGAAGGGTGCCCATTCGCCCAAACAGGGCTGTTGTAACCGGGGACGAACATGGTTAGAGTACTAACTTTAGAGGGAAGTGCAGAGGTAAGTTGTGACGAAGATGTTCTCGTAAGTACATGTAAGATGGCCGTCGAGGCGTTAGAAGCGATGTTAGGCATGATGATCATAGAGTTGCATGTTTATGCATGATGTATGTATGTTAAGTATGATGTGGCCCTATATAATGCTGATGGCTGATGACTTGTAAATGTCGATGCTCCTTGTATCGATATGATATAAGGGAAGGCTTCTCCTCGAATTGCATAAGAAAGATGGTTCTGGAGAGAAATCCTACCCGCAATCATGGTCATCTTTTCCGTATATGTTAAGTATGATGTAGCCCTGTATGATGGTGATGAGTGATGACTGGTAAATGTCGATGTTTCCTCGTTTCGATGTATGTTTATTTTTCTGTATCTTTACGTGTTATGTTTATGACTGCATGAAAAGTATTACGTAACGTAAAGTGAAAGATAATGAGAAGAGGAACGAAATGAAAGAAAGCATGCATTAACGAATATGATAAAGTACGAAACGAATCAACACGTGAGATAATGAATTACGAGTATGTAAGTGACGGATGACGAGAAGTGGATTGCTTATCCCGGTACTGTGTCAGTCTTCGGACATGAGTCGAGGGTTTGTTAATCAGGCCCCGGTACAGTATCAGTCTTCGGACATGAGTCGGGGGTATTTCATGAGACGAGATAGTGAGGTGGGCGACTTTGTGTTGCAACAGACTCGGATAGAGTTCAATCCAGGTGATTGACTCGAACGGGATCTTTGTCACGTACCCCGCTGCTGTGTCAGTCTTCGGACATGAGTCGGGGGTTTGTGAGAAGGCACCGGCACAGTATCATCTTTCGAGCATGAGTCGGGGATATTGCATGGGACAAGATCTAGTTGAATGAGTAGAGGATCGCATGCTCCAGTACTGTGTCAGTCTTCGGACATGAGTCGGGGGTTCGTGTATAGACCCCGACACAGTATCAGTCTTCGGATATGAGTCGGGAGTAGTGCGTAAGAGTGAGATGATATGAATGAGGAATGATTCACATGCTCCGGTACTGAGTCAGGCTTCGGACATGAGTCGGGGGTTTGTTTACGGGCTCTGGCACAGTATCAGTCTTCGAACATGAGTCGGGAGTATTGCGTGAGTCGATGAATGAGAAAGGGAAATATGAAAGAAAGAAAGTATGAAACGAACGAAAGTTAATGAACGTAATGAAAGCTAAAGAACGAGCGAATGAAAGTAATGAACGGAAGGAACATAATGATAACGTATGAAATGGGATCCTCGTCACTCGACCTCGGTAATCATAGCCGTGTGCCATGAAGAGGGTAAAGTTTGACTGGATCTAGATAGAAGTGAAAGATAGAGAATGCATGAAAGTAAAGATAAATAATGAATGAATGACAGACAAAGAACGAATAAAAGTTAAAGATAAAGAGTGAATGAGAAAAGAAGATAATAATGATATTATGTATGTGTATGTACGTATGATGTGTGATCATATACGAAAGTATAGTATGGTTTTGAAAGAAGTAAAGAACGGTTTTAATGAAAGAAAAGTATGTTTTTAATATAAAACTAGAACTCACTCAGCAACGCTGACATTGATGTGTTTCCAGTTGGCAGGTACGGTTGCTGAGGATGGCACGAGGCGGCTACTCAGCTCTTGTGGATGGCATCCATTTATATGAACACTTTTGTATTGTAATGCGGGCAAACTATGTTTTGTAATGAAATGACATGTTTTTAGTTATTAATGAAAGTTTTAAATTCCGCTACAAAATAGATGTACGATTTAAAATGTTTGTGTGCGATGAATGACCAGCTGTGAGGTGCCCAGGAACGGGGCCTTACAAGTTGGTATCAGAGCCAAAGTTTAAGTGAAATGAGTAAATTTTCAAAATAAACCTTAACTTAAACTGATAATGGGACGGAAAGGGAAGGGATGCCAATCTGAGTAGCTGCGTGCCGTCAGTTATTTTCTTAAAGTTAACTGGTATTATGTGCGCATGTTATGTGTTTATGTGTTGCTGGTAGATTAAGATACTGATGTAGTCAGGACAGGTAATGCTCGGGGTACAAAGAGTAAAGTAAGTGGCTAATCACAACTGGCCACTGTAATTAGGGACTTACTATACTTGACATAAACTGAGCTATTCCCTTGAATGACTGTGTTAGTGTTTGAATCTTTCAATGTGTGATAGAGGATGGCCGGTGGTAGAACTTCTAAGGCTTCACGTGGTGGAAGTGGTAGCGGATGTGGTACTGAACCACGGGCCACAAGAGTAAGACCTAGAGTTGAGAAGGTGGTTCATGAGGAACCCGAAACCCCTCATCCGGAGGGCGGTGATGAGAGTGCTAACTTGAGAGCCTCGGTGAAAGAGGCGGTGGTCGAAGAGGTGCATCAGGTCATGCAGATGATCTTACCGTCTGTGGTGACTGAGGTGATAAAGGCTGTTAGAGATGGGGAGAGACAGGAGGGGGGTAGACCTTCGGGCGAAAGGAGACGACCCGAGGCGGAAACGGTTTTCTTCGATGATGAAGAGGAGGAAGAGCATGTGCCAGAGGCAACACGAGGCTACAATTATAGGGCGTTTCAATGATGCAAGCCCCCAACTTTCGATGGTAATGGCACTGCTACTGCTGCTAACCGGTGGGTGAGGGAAATGGAAGATGTTCTAAACATCAGCGAGTGCCGAAAAGACTAGAAGGTAAAGTTTGTTGCCCACTCTTTTGTGAACTCAGTCTTGTGCTGGTGGGACAACATAGTACAAGTTGAGGGTAGTCGGGATATCAGAAGGATGAGATGGTCAGAGTTGAAAAGGCTGGTGATCAAGGAGTTCTGTCCTCATCGTGAGATGGATAAAGTTGAAAGGGAGTTCCTGCAGTTGGAAGCGGGGACGATGACGCATCAGCAGTACACCACCAAATT
>BJCO01817984.1:0-12831 GCA_018326465.1 Flaveria floridana | reverse complement strand
GATGGTGATGGTGATGGTGATGGTGATGGTGATGGTGATGGTGATGGTGATGGTGATGGTGATGGTGATGGTGATGGTGATGGTGATGGTGATGGTGATGGTGATGGTGATGGTGATGGTGATGGTGATGGTGATGGTGATGGTGATGGTGATGGTGATGGTGATGGTGATGGTGATGGTGATGGTGATGGTGATGGTGATGGTGATGGCGATGGTGATGGTGATGGTGATGGTGATGATGATGATGATGATGATGATAATGAAGATGATGATGATTATGATAATGATGATGATGATGATGGGGTTTTGTTTGAACATGAAACATAGTTTAACCATTTAAACATTCTAAAAAAACACAGCGGAAATGAACTTTATAACATGGTTTATAAACTGAAATTTCAAGTTCTATTTTGATATTATAAGTTACAAACAATCCCAAGAACAAAGGACCTTTTATATGTGAATAAGACTAGCTATGGAAACACAAAACACACATTATGGACAACCATAAAGAGGCTGCCATAATCTACCTTTCAGCAGCAAAAGAGTCGAAATGGATGAAGAAAATGACCTAGGCACCAAAAGGAGGTCTTCTCAAGCTTGTATACCCCAAGCTCTATAGCAAACACCTTCTTGCTAGGGAGAAGAACACCAAAATCACTCCAAAAACCCTCTCCAAAATGCTGCTGTTGCCGTGAGTTTTGAGAGAGAGAAAAAGAGTTCTTTTGTGTGAAAAATGATTATGATGAGTAGTGTCTTGCACACTCTTTCTAATGTGTGTTTTCAAGACAAAATAAAATGCTCCCATTGGACCTTTGGGAGGCTGAAAATCAGCCATCTAGAAGGGGTTTTCCCTCCCAAAGTTTAAAAAAACACATTAAAAGGTCATGTACATTATTTAAATTAAACCCCTTTTAATTTAAATGACTCTTTCATTTTATTATTTAATGTTACTTAAACCTATTTAAATAACAATACAAATAATAAAATTCATCAACAAAATATCCTTATAATTTGTTCCACTACAAATGCAATATTTAGTAAACCTATTTTCTAAATTTGGTATGATTATTTAATTGCATGATCATATCATCAATTAAATAATTGTTTGTGTTTGCCAAGCTTGTTATTGGGTATAACCCGACTTGGATCATAATGTACTAACCGCATCAATATTCTACGTGTCTTGGGCATATAGAATCGAACAAATATGACTTTGATAAGCATCTACTAAACCCAACAACATCATACTTAGGGGGAGTACTATTGGACTCAATAGTGTGCGTTAAGAATTAATGCAAGAAAGTATGATGCCTGCCATTATCAAAACATGTGTTTCAACACACAATTCATACATTAGAAACACATTAACATTCATAACAATCACTAACATTTATGTAAATTCGCTTTTCCAGATTTGAAGATAAAGAATTTTTGCCTAAGTCAATCAATGCGGATGAAGGAAATCCAATACGGATGAAGAAGTTCTACAGCGGATGAAGTCTCCACTCCCACAGCGGATGAAGATCTTCACAGCGGATGACTATTCCCACAGTGGATGAACAAGTCATCATAGTGGATGAACAAGTTCACAGCGGATGAACTATTCTCACAGCGGATGACAACAGCTGATGAACTAATCCCACAGTGGATGAACAAGTTCATGACAGCGGATGAACAAACTGTTCATACAGCGGATGAACAACTTCTCCACAGCGGATGACTGATTCCCATAGCAGATGACTTAGATACTTAGGATTATTTTTATGTAATTTTTATTTACATAAGGGTAGATTAGTAATTGTATATAGCTTTTGTGTATAGGCTATAAATAGCACTCTACCCTAATCCTATGTAAGCTTTTGAACGAATTATCAATCAAACAAGCATTTTCAATTTCTTACGCATTCTAACACGAACACAACACACACAGAAACCCACACATACACTAAAATCATACATATTAATCATAGGTTTCCGCACCATGTTTAGTGTTTGTTGATTTGTGAGAGATTTATAAATATCCTTGGAGAAATCGACAAATTCATATTGAATATTGTTCTTACAAAGTTCATATTCAAATATGCTTGACTGAGTTGATTTTCATCATCTGCCTTATGTTGAGATCCTCTTGCTCAAATAAATACTTTAAGCACTTGTGATCCATAAAGATTGTGTAGTTCGTCCCGTATAAGTAGTACCTCCAAATCTTCAATGTGAAGACCACAGCTGCTAACTCCAAATCATGTGTAGGGTAGTTGAGTTTGTGGGTTTTCAATTGTCAGGATGCGTAGGCTATTACTCTTCCACGTTGCATCAACACGCAACCTGTCCCGATTAAAAAGCATCTGAATATAACACTAAGTCTTCACTCCCTTTGGGTAATGTCAAGACAGGAGCTTGAGTAAATCTCGTCTTTAACTCCTCAAAAGCACACTCCTGTTCTCGACTCCACACAAACTTCACATCCTTGTGAGTCAATTTAGTAAAGGGTGAGGCTATCTTGGAAAAGTCTTGAATAAATCTTCTATAGTAGCCCGCCAAACCCAAGAAACTACGGATCTCAAATGGCGCCTTTGGAGACTTCCATTGCATCACTGCCTCATCCTTTACCGTGTCCACCATGATTCCTTTAGTTTTTACCACGTGGCCCAAAAATTGAACTTCGCGCAACCAAAAAGCACACTTAGATAATTTAGCATACAACTTCTCTCTTCTAAGTGTCTTCAATAATTCCTGAATGTGGACGGCATGCTCCTCCTCATTCTTCGAATAAATCAGGATATCATCAATGAACACTATTACTGATTTATCCAACGTCGGCCGACCCAGTCAGTTCATCGAATCCATAAAAGTAGCTGGCACGTTAGTTAAACCGAAAGACATAATGAGAAACATGTAGTGTCCATAATGCGTGTGAAAAGCTATCTTAGGAATATCCTATTCCTTCACCTTCAGTTGATGGTAACCAGATTAAAGATCTATCATTGAGAACCAACTTGCACCTTGGAGCTGATCAAACAAGCCATCAATCCTTAGTAACGGGTACCGATTCTTCACCGTCAAGTTGCTTAACTCCTGGTAGTCTATACGCATCCTCATACTACTGTATTTCTTCTTAACAAACAAGACTGGAGCACCCCAAGAAGAGATGCTCGGTTGGATGAGCCCTTTATCCATCAACTCTTGCAGTTGAACCATTAGGTCCTCCATCTCAGTCGAAGTTAATCGATACGGTGCTTTAGCAACGGGTTGAGCACCAGGTATCAAATCAATTTGAAACTCAATCTCGCGATCCGGTGGCACACTGGGTAAATCTTCTGGGAACACGTCCGGAAAGTCATACACCACTTGTACGTCGGACATTGTGGTACTGACGTGTCCACATCCTTTACATAAGCCAGGTAGGCATTACATCTGCATTTCATGAATTTCTATGCCACCGCCATCGAAATCACCTTTGGACCGTAGTGACACGATCCCAGTAGACCGTTAGCGAACTTCCATTAGGCGTAATTAATCGAATCATTTTCTTGCAACACATGATTTTTTCCTCCTATGTTGCTAACCAGTCCAACCCTAGTACTACATCAAATCCACCTAGGGGCATCACATATAGCTTAGAAGAAAACATATTGCCTTCTAGTTCTATGTCGTAGTCTTCTATAACATCAGAAATTCCGGTAGATTTACCAATAGCAGTTTCTACATCAAATGTCTAATCAATACTTCTTCTACTAACAGGCAACTTAGCACCAAAAGAAGCATAAATGAAACTCCTACTAGCACCATAATCAAATAATACAGAGGCACAAATTTGGTTTACTAGAAACATACCTGACACGATATCGGGATCCACTCTAGCCTCCTCCTGCATCATCATGAAAGCTCTAGTACTTGCCCTCGATCCTCCTTCCTTCGTCTTCTTCTTCATCCCTGAACTCTCAGCCCGTGCCTTCTTGCAATCTCTGCTCGCATGGCCTTCCTTGCCACAGTTATAACACCGTATAACCCCACACATCTTCGCTACATGACTGGGCTTTCCACACTTGAAGTAGATGTTCGCTCTCCACTTATATTCACCGGAGTGCTCTCTTCCATATTTACCACACTTCTTTATTCCCGAACTTGATGATCCCGCCCTACGATCGTCGACCTTCATCCTCTTGTTGTTTGGAGTGAAACCGCCACGTCCAAACCTTTTCCTACTCCAGTTCCTGCCACCACCACCAATCTTCTTCACCTCAACCATCGCCACTTCTTTCTCATCGTATAATCTCCCAGCCAGGTCCATTACCAACCTGAAAGTGCATGGTCGAGCACCAATCAAGTGCCTACGAACATCAGCTGGCAATCCTTGTACATACTTCTTGATCTTCTTTGACACGGGTGTCACCTGATCCGGCACTAGTCTCGCCATTTCGTTAAACTTGGCGGTATATTATTGGTGCATCATAATTCCCGCCTCCAGTTGTAGCAAGTCCCTCTCAATCTTGTCCAACTCCCTATGTGGACAGAACTCTTCAATCACTAGCTTCTTCAGTTCTGACCACTTCATCCTGCCGATGGCCCTGCTACCCTCAGCCTGGATAATGTTGTCCCACCAACATAAATCCGAGTCAAAAAATGAGTGAGTGGTCAACTTCACTTTCTGGTCCTCATGACACTCGCTAATCTCCAACACTGCTTCCATCTCCCGTATCCATTGGTAGGCAGCTACAGCATTGCCATTGCAATCAAAATTCGGGGGCTTGCATCTTTGAAATTGCCCATAGTTACGACCACAGGCAGTTTATTGCACAACTTCTTCCTCCTCCTCCTCACTAGAGACAACCGTCTCAGTCTTTGGCTGTTATCTCCCTTCTTCTTCTTTTCCCTCCTTTCATCCTCCCTCACAGCCTTAATCACTTCAGTCACTACAGACGGTAGGATCGTCTGTATGACTTGGTGAACTTCTTCAACTACTGCCTTTTTCACTGAGGCCCTCAAGTTTGCACTCTCATCCCCACCTTCCTAGGGATGGATCTCGGGCTCTTCACACGTCTTGTCAGCAGATCTAGCCTTATTCCTCGTAACATGCAGTTCGGCACTATGTCCACTGCATACTCCACCTTTAGAAGCCTTAGACGATCTACCTCCAGCCATTCTCTGATCACTATAAGATTCAAACACTAACACGGTCATTCAAGGTAATAGCTCAGTAGATGTTGGGTATAGTAAGTCCCTAATTACAGTGGCTAGTTGTAATTAGCCACTTACTTTACTCTTCACACCCCAAGAATTTCCTATCCTCACTACATCAGTATCTAATTCTACTAAGCACGTAAATCAAGTAGCATACGCACATAATACTAGTTATCATGAAGAAAAGAAATACTTGAAGGCACGTAGCTACTCGGGCTGTCATCCCTCCCTCAGTCCCATTTTCAGTTTAAGATTAGGTTTTGAAAATAGTTAACCAATTCTCTTAAACTTTGGCTCTAATACCAACTTGTAACGCCCCGTTCCCGGAGACCTCACAGTTGGTCAATCATAGCACTAAACATATATAATAGTATACATTTCATAAAACATTGCAGTGGAATTACATTAACGAAAACCATTGATTTCATTGATAGTTACTGTTGTTTGCAATACAACATTATTAAGTTACGAAAACATCATTTAATTGCATTATTAAACAACAATAATTATATGCGTGAATGGATGCCAGACTTGCCCTGCCGAGTAGCCTCCCCATGTGCCATCCTCAGCATTCATTACCTGCCAACTGAAAATGCATAAAAGTCAGCGTTTTTGAGTGACTTCTAGTTTTAAATTGTTAAAATACTTTATACAGTTCTTATACGAAAACACTCTTTTCATTAAAATACTTTCTTTACTTTTATACGTGATCATTCATCATACATACATCAAGGTATAACCTCATTCATCATTCATTATCGCACGTATTCGTTTGTTTCGTACTTTATCGTTATCTTTCACTGATCCTAGATCTTCTCAAAACTTTACACCCATCATGGTCTGAAGCCACCAATCCAGGCACAAAGCCTCTTTACTTCCTCGCACAAAGCCACATCATATCCTGGCAGAAAGCCACATCATTTCTGGTGTTAAGTGACAAGGATCCCATTTCGTACTATGGATCAGTCACCAAGTTTGATCCCCCTGTATTTGAACCCTTATGGTTAGCCAAAATCATATGCTATAATACACATAGTTGAGCTAATGACTCTCAATGAGTTGTGATCCTCCTTTCAATCTGCTTGCAAGCATTTTCTTTCATTCGTTCTTTATGTTCCACTTTAATTATCATTAATCTTATCTCTTTCTTTAATGATAATACTTTAGGTTTATAATTATAAACACACCACATAAAGTCACACCTCAATATATATAAGGAACATAAGAACAGAGCATAATCATGCATAGAATAGGCACATATAAACCTTAAGTCAATCTTGGGTCAAAACCCTAAAAATCTGATTTTTTCCAAAAATTCAGAAAATTTTCCAAGTGTTTAGGCGCATGGGCACTATGCAGGCGCATGAACCCTGCTTAGGCGCATCATCACTATTTGGGCGCAGTGCACGCATACGTGCACACATACGTGCACGCATGCCTGCATGCATACGTGGGCGCATGAACTATTCAGGCACATGGGCATATACTTAGGCGCCTGAGGAAAAAGTTGGGCGCATGGGCACTATTGGCACGCATGACCCCAAGACTTAGGCGTCTGGCCAAATATTCTAGGCGCATGAACTACTGTTCAGGTGCATGAGCATACACTTGGCATTTATAAGTCATTTTCTAGGCGTATAAGCCACTGTTTGGGCGCATCAGCCTCAGTCTGCATGAGCCCTATTTGGGCGCATGACTTCACTTAAAGATTTTGTAAGGAAAATTCTTAGGTGCATGGGCCCAGTTTGGGCGTATGACCCTCTACACACATGTTTCTAAGTTATTTTTTAGTCCCAAACATCAACTTAGCCTGTTCTAAGCTTTTTATGACAATTCTAGACATCAACAAGGCATTAACAACGATAAAACATACACACTCATACACATATACATATGGTTATATACATCACATTTATAATAAGTGTTTTTCATGCATTCTCAGCCCTGGACACTTTTATAAATGTATAAAAACCGGGGTCTAGAAACTCACCTATTGTAGCTTCCAAGCACAACTCCTTCAATTTCGAACTTTCAAAGATTTCAACACCTAAACATGTCAAAAAACACCCAACCGAACACATATACACATATAAGAACATGTAGAACTCAATTTCATGGTCAAAACTCCATAAAACTGAACCAAAAACTCATAAAACAGTTACCTTATGCCAAAGCAACTGCTTTCTCTCTCTAAAAACTGAAGAAATATGCTCTTCTTCTTCTTCTTTTTTAGGCGACAAAATAGCAGTTGGTACGTATACATGGGCGGCATACTTAAAGAATAGTAAAATAATGGATTTTTGTCCTTTTTGCATTTTAGCCCCTCCACTTTGGCTTCTTTCCCTTTCTTTCAAGATACTCTTCCTTTTCTTTTCTTGTTATTTTTCTTTCTTTTATTTTATAAAAATTTCCGGGTGTTACACTATTGAAGTTGCATCCTCCATAGTCACTGTCCGTGAAAGCATAGAGATTGAAATCTCCTTTCTTTGAATACCATAATCCAAGTGCAGGCTTGCCCTTAAGATATCGGAAAATCCTCTTAGCTACATTCACATGAGGTTCCTTGGGATCTTCTTGATACCTGGCACAAACATACACACCAAACATAGTGTCAGGACTACTAGCTGTTAGATACATGATTTATCCAATCATAGATCTGTAGTGAGTCTGATCCACTGATTTTCCTTCTGGATCCGGACATATCTTCATCTTGGTATCAATAGGAGTTTTGATAGACTAACAATCTTTAAAATGAAATTTCTCCACATGGTTTCCACATATTTTGATTGATTGATGAAGATTACATCTGTTGTTTGTTGTACTTACACCCCTAAAAAGAAAGTGAGTTCCCCCATTACACTCATTTGGAACATTGAATGCATGAGATCTTCAAAATCTTTGCAAAGTTGTTTTTTTGTTGAGACAAAAATGATATCATCCATATAAATCTGGACTAGCAACATGTCTCTTCCTTTTCTCTTTCTGAAGAGAGTCTGGTCAATCTTTCCTCTTTCGTATCCATGTGTGAGTAGGAAAGATGGTAGAGTCTCATACGACTTTCGTGGGGCTTGATGAAGACCATACAACGCTTTGTCAAGCTTGTATACCCTGTGAGGGAAATCTGGGTCTTAAAAGCCTAGAGGTTGACTCACATAGACTTCTTCAGCATTCTTCCCGTAGAGAAAATCACACTTCACATCTATTTGATACATTGTGAATTTCATGGATGCTGAGTACACAAGGAAAATTCTAATAGCTTCTAATCTGGTTGCAGGAGCAAACCCTTCATCATAGAGAATCCATTCTTGTTGTGTGTAGCCCAGTGCAACTAATCTTGCTTTGTTTCTGATGACAATTCCCCAATCATCAGCGTTGTTTCTGTATAGCCATCTAGTACCGATAGGGTATTGACCTTCAGGGAGATCTACCAGTTGCCATACATCTTGTTTCTTGAACTAGAGCAACTCTTCCTCCATTGCCTCGATCCAGCTATTGTCTTGAAGAGCCTCTTTTATGTTCTTGGGTACCGTCTGACATAGAAAGCAAGAAAACAAACAGATGTTTACAATACTTGACTTGCTTCTAGTTGCCCGCTCATCTAGTTCACCAATGATGCTTGACACAGGATAATCCTTATGTATCCTGGTGGTTGGAATGGAGTCACTAGCAATTGATATATCAAGGTTGGAGACATTCAGATCATCATGGTAAGAGGCACCTTTAGGTTATGATGTGGGAGAGTGATGAAAGTAATCAAAGGCGTCCTTGGTTTCTGCTTGGGCATCTGCTGCACTTTAACACTGTCATCATTTTCATTTCTCTTAGTTTCAAATAGAACAATAGCTGGTGGTAGATTCCTTACTTTATTTGATGGTTCATCTAAAGAAGTTGGCATAGAACTAGGACTAGCCTAAGTTAAAACACTTTAATGTTGTGGAGCTTGTCTGATAGGATCAGCTTGTAAAGGAACATCTTCATTTGGTTGATCAGGAAAAGTAGGAAGGATCATGGGAAAATCATCTCTTCTTTGTACTGTTCTGGAAAATTCAGCTGATTGTAGGTTACCTGCATATGACAAGTGGAACTGATCAAAAGATCTAGTAAATGAATCAATATCAAACAACCAGGACCATTTATTGACTTAGAAAAGGAGTGTTCCTTGAATTGAACATTAGTTGATTCATCAATGATGTTCAATCTAGGATTAAACACTCTGAAATCCTTTGAAGCTAAGGAATAACCTAAAAAGAATCCCTCATCTTGGCTGTTTAATATTGATACAGGACTACCAAATGACTTGAAAAATCCAATAAATGTTTTTTTTAGAAAAATAAGTTCATAAGGTGTCTTATTGCTTTCTTTGACTACCAGAGCTTGATTTTGTACAAAGCAGGTTGTGTCAACTGCCTCAGCCCAAAAGGTATTAGGCAGTTTAGCATTTGCTAGCATCATTCGTGCTGCTTTAATCAGTGTTCTATTTCTCCTTTTAGCTACCCCATTTTGTTGAGGAGTTCTAGTTGCATTGAATTGATGAGCAATGCCTTTGGCTGCACAAAAGGAACTTAGATCTTCATTGTTTAATTCTGTTCCATTATCACTTCTAATTGATTTTACTTTATGATCAAGTTGATTTTCAATCTTAGTGATAAAGTCTTTTATTATTTGTGACGCTTCGTTTTTATGAAGTAAGAAGAAAACCCATGTAAAATGTGAAGAATCATCAATGATCACCAAACAACACTATTTCTTCCCAAGGCTCATAACATGAGTTGGTCAAAAAAGATCCATGTGAAGTAACCTCAATGGGGCATTGTTTGTGTTCACAAGCTTTGGTTTATGAGACGACTTGTGTTGTTTTCCTTTGAGACATGTTGAACAATGGTCAATGAAGTGAAAATAGTTTTGTAGAAGACCAACTACATGGTTTCCTTTGACCAGTCTGTTCATGTTTTTGAAATTTGTATGTCCTAAGCGTCTATGCCAAAGCTGTGACTCATCAAATGATGCCTTAGACACAAGACAGGGTTCTTCTTTGAGATGTGCAAAATTAAGGTTTAGGACACAGGTGTTATTCTTCCTTGGGCTCTTCAAGACAATCCATTCATCCAGAATTTGAAATCCTGTTTCAGAATGTAGCAATGAGTGTCAATGAAGTGAGTAGAATATTTCTTGTCGCGACACACTAAGAAGATTGAAATTCAGCTGCTCGTAGTAGTCCATTCTATCAAAGTTTAGCAATCTGTTTGTCACAGATCCTTCACCCGTAATCCTACCACCTTGTGAATCTCCACCAAATGCTACAGTAGTTCCTTGAATGTGCTTGAAGTCATGAAGGAGGGAACGATCTCCTGTCATGTGTCGGGAGCATCCACTTTCCACGTACCATAAGCTATTGGACCAGTATGGATGACCCTACAAGCAAAAAGAAACTAATTAGAATATAGAACCCAAGCCATGAGTGGTTTCTATCTAGGACTGTAACTTCTAGGTATTTTCCTCGAGGTTGAACTTAAGAGGATGATGCTTTGATTGATTTATGTAGGGTTCTTCTAGTTTTCTTTTTCTTAATTTAAACTGACGTGTCAGAGGACTCATCAAACCTTTGATCCCTATTTCTAAATAGAAATTGAGCATGTTTTTGATCTTCAGAAATCACTTTTGTTTTAGATCTTGGAAAAAACATTGAGTGATTGTTTCATATTCTTATTTAGCTTTTGTTTCACACTCTTTGACTGCCAATTATCATAGAAGTCATCATCTGAATTTAAGATTCTTGATTGTGTATTATGTGGTGGACTTCTAGCTTTGACTTTAACAATTGAAATTGGTGAAATTTGCTTGTTTTGAGGAACTCTCACGCCTTTATTATTAAAGAAGCAATCATCTGTATTTAAGGTTCTTGATGGTAAAAGGAAAACATTGAGTGATTGTTTCATATTCTTATTTAGCTTTTGTTTTACACTCTTTGACTGCCAATTGTCATAGAAGTCATCATCTGAATTTAAGATTCTTGCTTGTCTATTATGTGGTGGACTTCTAGCTTTGACTTTAACAGTTGAAATTGGTGAAATGGGCTTGTTTTGAGGAAATTTCAAGCCTTTCTTATTTTAGGAGCAATCATCAGAATAAGGAAAACAATGAGTGATTGTTTCATATTCTTATTTAGCTTTTGTTTGACACTCTTTGACTGCCAATTGTCATAGAAGTCATCATCTGAATTTAAGGTTCTTGATTGTCCATTATGTGGTTGACTTCTAGCTTTGACTTTAACAGTTGAAATTGTTGAACTTGGTCATATAATGTCACACCCCGGGCCCAGAGAGGCGGGACGTAACGATTAGTAAACAACAACCAAAATGCAGCGGAAACTAAATGGTTTGTTACAATACAACTCACAATATTTACTTTAGAATATTGGCTTTGTTTCAATTCACAAGGTGCCTCAATCTATAACCTATAGGTATCATGATCAATCTCTTGGTCAATATTTCTTGAGGCTTCAGTAATTAAGGTTTCTAGGCTCAACTTTGTCTTCAACGTCTACCCTTAGTTATTGTTTCGGATTTAGATATCTTGTATAGCTCAACTATTCTCCCTAGTTATACCTAAAGACATGCTCAAAAAGATTTTATGTCAACATAAAGTTGGTGAGTTCAAGTGCTAAAAGTTTAAAAACAAAAGTCTCTTTAGAATCCATTAGTTGACTTTCAAAACATGTGTGCTTAAAGTCTTAAAACAAAAGGGACTCTGGAAGTCCACAATTCAAAGTTTAGTATATGTTATCACTGTTGTGGGGTCACAATCAACCCAGCACTCAGTCCCCGGTTGGCCTCTTCTAAACTTGTGTTTAACCAGATATTCCTAAAGGTAGAACTGAGCCTCAAAACAGAGAACCATACCTGGCCAGGATGGTTCACCATAGTTTCTTACACAAAACCTGTCACATGCCACAAACGACCGCTCATGATCTCAGTGGGGTACCTCCCTGTAGCTGGAGCCACTGTGTGTGGGGGATTCCCCAAATAGATCTATCCACATAAAACAAGCGGTTCACGAAAGAATTAATGATTGTGATTTAAGTATCAGCAGGTATCAACAACAACCACAACAAACAAGCGTCATAAAATAGCACAGTTAATAGTTTCAGTTCAAACAGAGCATGCTTCATCCCCAAAGCAGTAGTAAAAAGGGATCACTACAACTCACCTGGTATCCTTAAATAATTCTGAGCTTGATAAAGAAAAAGGATGATCACCAACAAAGCGATCCTAATTAGAACATATAAGATTCACGTTTAGAATTAGCACGATGTCATTACATGTGTGTGGTTGAGCTATTTAGTTAACTTGAAGTTAACGATTAGTATCATTGATGTACCTTAGCTTCTTGTGAAAATTATCAATTGTTATGTACTAACTCGTGCATATTAGGTTAATTAATGCCTTTATCCAATAAATGACACTTTGCATAGAGAATGTAGTCATAAACGGTTGATATCAAGGATTCCAAATCTTTATAGATAATTTTTATTGATGATGTAAGTAATCTATAATGTTCCAAATGATGTTTATAATGCTTACACTTACATCATAATGTTAAATTGATTGATGCTAGAGTAATCCAAATATTGATAATAGTTGTCGATAT
>BJCO01817975.1:0-21076 GCA_018326465.1 Flaveria floridana | reverse complement strand
TTTTATTTGATGCTAAAACTTTAATCTATAGTTTATAAAATTACATTAAGACCCCCTCATCTTTTTAAACTTTAATCTAACTTATTTAATTATTCAAGTTTTATTATTATTATTATTATTATTATTATTATTATTATTATTAATATTATTATTATTATTATTTTTATTATTAATGTTATTATTATTATTATAATTAATATTACTATTTAATTGATTAGTACTTTACGTAAACAAGGAATGAAACAAGAATAACCCACAACGTTTCATAAATGGCATGAATGGTCCTTACAAGAATTTAACGAAGTTAACTTATATTTAACGAAAATACGAAATGTTACACCACCATAGAATCCTCAAATATCACAAAAGAGGTTCAAATACCGTCTCAACAACAAACTATCATATGAGCATATTTCAATCATTCTTTTGGCATAAGAAATAGAGAAGTATTAATATCATGTTCCATGGTTTTAAAGACTTGCTATATTAGAAAAAAAGAAGTTACAGTGTCCATCCGATCTTTTTTAAGGATATAATCATAATTCTTTACTGGACATTCTTTGGTAGTATGGTAATCATGAAGAGTTCTTAATATAATTTATTTTTTTATTATAAAAAGTGATGAAGCTAAGATGATTGTGCAGATTGTAGGTGAATATGTAACTTATACTTTCTTGTGTCATATTTGGTACCTTTAGATGATTCATTAATGAGTGTTCTTATTTGTCTCGGTGGTAGTTATCAATATACCATTCAATATTAGTAAAGACGTGGTTAATCAATTTGAACAAGAGTTGCAATTCTTTTCTTTCTACCTAAATACTTCATAAATCATTAAGAAGAACCCTAATACCAGAATTAACAAAAAGGCCAATTTTGAAAATCAAAATCATTAAATTTGTGTAAAAATTACCTGAACATGAAGAAACAGGTCAACAATAAAACTGCTTGGAAAACCGGAGTCAATAACCGAATTGAACCACAGGTCATAATCGGGTTAGGGCATTTCGATTCCCCAAAACATTCATCTGTAAATCACTTCGAAGGTTAAACCAAAAACCTATATCAATTCATACCTCAATAGTTCCCTCGGTTTCTATTTTCAAATTCATTCAAAGTTCAAAAACCTAGTTCGAAACACTTACGACTTCAATGAGTTTGAGTAAAAATGGTGAATCTCACGCCACTCTTTCATTTATTCATATTCACGTCATTCTAGAAAGAGAAACAAGAAAGAATGCGTTCTAGAGAGAGAAAGTGAAAGAATAAAAATAGGTAAGGTTTTATGCTTAAAATCTTATTTACATACAAGATCAAGGATTATGATATTACATCTTATATGTAAGATCTAAGTGGCAAAATTTGAATCTTGATGTCCTTGTATAGATCTCTACATGAAAGATCTCCATTGTAGGTTTGTTCATAGCTTCAATCAATATGAATTCTAGATCTCCATAAATCAACACGTTTTTAATGTTTTAGGTCTAATATGCATACATGATAATATTTTTGATAAAGTTGGATAGCTTTAATGTAAAAGTTTACATTTTTATGATGTAAGATTAGGGTTTATATAGTTTTATGTATGAACATCCATGCATGATGAGTGTACGTTAAAACCTAAAAATAGTTATTGTTACAATAAAGTGGCTATAGATAATTGGAATATGCTATTTGTAAATGATACAATAGCAAAAACAGTGACTTTAGTCATGGCCATATGACTCTAGTCATCCGAACATGACCTTGTCACTCACATCATAGTCGTTCATCTTTATATGATTTACCTCATCCGCAAGTGCCAACACTTCGATAAATTCCAAAAACATAGCCTCTGCATCAAAGTTACTCATCGTATGTGATTGCTCATCGCATCTCGTTACTTAGATAGATTTGATAGATAACCTATCCATAACTCTTACTTTTTCGCATGTGATTTTACTCATCCATATATGAATTGCTTATCACATCTCAGACACTTAGAAACATATATGTTGTTAGTTCATGCGTATGTGATAATTCAACTACATCTGTTTACTCATTCACATCTTAGGCTACTTAGACAAAAACCCTGATTGTTCATCCCCATTTGATCTATTTATCCGCATCTCTCCATACTAAGTCTAATTTCATGATGATTCTCATATCAGATTTATAGTCCTCATATCTAAACGAGCTTTCATATATGTAATTAAAGACATAAAATTTGAAAGAATGTACAACTAAATATAAAGTATTAAGAAATTAAGTAGTCGATACTGTTTTATGCTAAAACGTTAAAGTGAAATACAATTAAATGCCGATAAAGAGCTAAAGAACCTCATAGTATTGATAGTGAAATTAAAGAACAATAAAGTGTGTCCAAACTGATAAAGGATGAAGTCTTACAAGAGCTACTAAATAAGTTCGTATTTGTATTTGTATTCTCACCTAATGGAAGTCATGCCTTGTGCATACTCATCTGATATGAGCCTTGGTTTGTGCATGCTTATCCCTAAAAAGAGCCGCATCCTGTGTATGCTCACCCGACATGAGCTTTGCATTTAGTGCATGCTCAACGGCTCAAGGTGTTTTGTACTTAAATAAGCTCAAAGATAAAGTAAAGTAAAGATGTAAAGTGTAGGCTAACGTATCATAAAATATTATTAAAGAAAGATAGTTAAAGCAAAAGTGACAAATAAGTATGACTATATGTGTAGTTATTACTCGCCAAACACGTGTTATTACTGGCCAAAGTAGGTTAAAATATGACTTTTGTATAAGTATTAATTATGAGATCTTCTGAAAACAAGGCCATGTTTAATATTTATATAAAAATCATAAATAAATTGTAAAGTGAAGATCTAACCATTACATTGGAGAAATTTATGTTAGGCAAACTAACATTTTATTATGTCGATTCACCTATATAGTATTTAATTTATCGTCATAATAAATACCACAAAAGTGGATTATACCTATGAAGGTTTTTTATAACCTTTTTTTCGATCACAATTAGCTTTCTAATGATTGATTTATTACCTGAAATACAATCGTAAATACCATATTTTCTAGTAGTAAATTAATCTTTTTAATACGTTTTCAATCCAACTCTTCCAAAAACAGCCATTATATTTTGGTAATCTCTTTTCATTTGCATCTATTAATTTATCATTTCCTACTCGATCAAACACTATACTTTAATATGTCAACTCATAACAAACAACATGACATCAAAATTTTCAAATCTATAACATATAATAGATAATATTTTCATGACCATAATCTATCTCATGAATACGTAGATAACCATTTTACACTCAATCTTCATATCTTGAATGTGACTATATTAAATCAACTACAATTTCATCAATCTTTATGGTTTTTTGGTTGTATGAATACGCCAAAAATGCATAAAGAACTCAAGAGATCCATCATGGGTAGAGCGATCATTAAAAATAAAACAATTGTTAGATTTACAAAATAAATGCAAGAACACAAGAACTTGTAATCGCAAATGCCAGAATAGGTAAAACAATGGTTGAACTCACTACAAGTATCATCTCCATCATGCTACTACAAACTAAGACGCCTTCAACAAATTTGGTGAATACAAAAAGGATTAAAAACTAAAAACAAAAAAATTATAATAAAAAACCATGATAAAGCAATTTTAGAGTGTAAAATTACTACCACCACCATAAAATCCTCAAATATCACAAAAGAGGTTCAAATACCATCTCAACAACAAACTATCATGTGAGCATATTTCAATCATTCTTTTGGCATAAGAAATAGAGAAGTATTAATATCATGTTCCATGGCTTTAAAGACTTGCTATTATTAGAAAAAAAGAAGTTACAGGGTCCATCCGATCTTTTTTAAGGAAGTAATCATAATTCTTTATTGGACATTCTTTGGTAGTATGGTAATCATAAAGAGTTCTTAATATAATTTATTTTTTTATTATAAAAAGTGATGAAGCTAAGATGATTGCGCAATATCTGATTGTAGGAGAATATATAACTTATACTTTCTTGTGTCATATTTGATACCTTTAGATGGTTCATTAATGAGTGTTCTTATTTGTCTCAGTGGTAGTTGTCAATATACCATTCAATATTAGTAAAGACGTGGTTAATCAATTTAAAGAAGAGTTGCAATTCTTTTCTTTCTAACTAAATACTTCATAAATCATTAAGAAGAACCGTAATACCAGAATTAACAAAAAGGCCAATTTTGAAAATCAAAATCAATAAATTTGTGTAAAAATTACCTGAACATGAAGAAACAGGTCAACAATAAAACTGCTTGAAAAACCGGAGTCAATAACCGAATTGAACATCAGGTCATAATCGGGTTAGGGCACTTCGATTCCCCCAAACATTCATCTGTAAATCACTTCGAAGGTCAAACCAAAAACCCATATCAATTCATACATCAATAGTTCCCTCAGTTTCTATAATTAATTTCATTCAAAGTTCAAAAACCTAGTTCGAAACACTTACGACTTCAATGAGTTTGAGTAAAAATGGTGAATCTCACAAAAACCCTAGAAACAATACTATGCAAGTACTATTGGTCACAAACGTTTAGCTCTATCGATTGACTTTTCTTTTTTATACAGAGGGATCCAGTCGAAGGACATGGCCGACGCCTATTCTCCTATTTAAGAAAAAAAAGCCGCCACTCTTTCATTTATTCATATTCACGTCATTCTAGAAAGAGAAACAAGAAAGAATTCGTTCTAGAGAGAGAAAGTGAAAGAATAAAAAGAGGTAAGGTTTTATGCTTAAAATCTTATTTACATACAAGATCAAGGATTATGATATTACATCTTATATGTAAGATCTAAGTGGCAAAATTTGAATCTTGATGTCCTTGTATAGATCTCTACATGAAAGATCTCCATTGTAGGTTTGTTCATAGCTTCAATCAATGTGAATTTTAGATCTCCATAAATCAACACGTTTTTAATGTTTTAGGTCTAATATGCATACATGATAATATTTTTGATAAAGTTGGATAGCTTTAATGAAAAATTTACATTTTTATGATGTAAGATTAGGGTTTATATAGTTTTATGTATGAACATCCATGCATGATGAGTGTACGTTAAAACCTAAAAATAGTTATTGTTACAATAAAGTGGCTATAGATAGTTGGAATATGCTATTTGTAAATGATACAATAGCAAAAACAGAGACTTTAGTCATGGCCATGTGACTCTAGTCATCCGAACATGACCTTGTCACTCACATCATAGTCGTTCATCTTTATATGATTTACCTCATCTGCGCGTGCCAACACTTAGATAAATTCCAAAAACATAGCCTCTGCATCAAAGTTACTCATCGTATGTGATTGCTCATCGCATCCCATTACTTAGATTTGATAGATAACCTATCCACAACTAAGTTTACTTTTTCGCATGTGATTTTACTCATCCATATATGAATTGCTTATCACACTCAGATACTTAGAAATATATATGCTGTTAGTTAATGCGCATATGATAATTCAGCTACATTTGTTTACTCATTCGCATCTTAGGCTACTTAGACAGAAACCCTGATTGTTTATCCCCATCTGATCTATTTATCCGCATCTCTCCATACTTAGTCTAATTTCATGATGGTTCTCATATCAGATTTAGTGTCCTTATATCTAAACGAGCTTTCATATATGTAATTAAAGACATAAAATTTGAAAGAATGTACAACAAAATGTAAAGTATTAAGAAATTAAGTGGTCGATACTGTTTTATGCTAAAGCGTTGAAGTGAAATACAATTAAATGCCGATAAAGAGCTAAAGAACGACATAGTATCGACAGTGAAATTAAAGAACAATAAAGTGTGTCCAAAATAATAAAGGATGAAGTCTTACAAGAGCTACTAAATAAGTTTGTATTTGTATTTGTATTCTCACCTAATAGAAGTCATACATTGTGCATACTCATCTGATATGAGCCTTGGTTTGTGCATGCTCACCCCTAACAAGAGCCGCATCCTTCATCAGAGTTCAACGTAATAAAGTAAGTTTATTACTGAATAGCTATTTTTGAAAATTAGAACCAGCCTTAACCAAGTTAATCATACTAGCATTGAATAAAACCTACAATATATCTTAGATTTGATGCGATCCGTGTTTTCATTTTAAATTTCACTAAACTCATCCGTTAAATAAAACACCCCTAATCAAATTTATCAAGAAAACAATAACAAGATAAAATATAAACAAAAATGAAATAAGGGTGGTAATAACTAATAATAGTAATAAATAGAAAATACTTAATTTCAACATTCAAAAATCAAACTCTCATGAATCATCCATCATCAAACCACCGATCAAAGCAAGCAACCCTTCTTTGTGATCGGTGGATCATCGCATTTGAGCCTGCGCATGTTAGCCCATCCAATCACCTTCTGCCACGTCATCGCGAAGTTAATAATTACCACCTTCGTAACCACATATGATATAATATCATTCTCATATATTACACTCCGTATGAATATCATCGCCTACAACATAACATCAATCTTCTTTCATCCCCCAAATTTCACCATTTTAACTCAATCTGCACTATGCTCACTGCTGACCAACAATCCCCCATGGCTTTGGCTTTAACTCTTCACCGATCTGCTGATAAACAACAACGACGACGACGAGGACGTCGACCACAGAAGTACAGGTCGATTAAGGAGATTATGGAAGTTGCTGAACACGCGGTGTTGGTAGAAGAAGACGACTACATGAACCAAGTCATGTGCGTCGAATGTGGCTCGGGGGATAGGGAGGAGCAGCTCCTTTTGTGTGACAAATGTAGCCGAGGGTATCACATGGTTTGTCTCAGGCCGATTGTGGCTCGAGTGCCTATGGGCCATTGGTATTGCCCTAACTGCACCGATCATCCTCCTCATCAGCTCCAAAGTATGCAGTTTTAATTTATATATTTTATCAGTTGTTCAATTGCAAAAGGGTTTATCATCTGCATGCATGAAGTGTAGATTAACAAAAGGGTTTAATTATCTCATTTTATCATGCTAATTAATTTCTTTGATTTTTTGATATTAGTTACAGGTCCGATCTCAATTAAAATACCGGGATTCTTTATGATCGAGAACGGGGGTTCTACGTTCTCGGAGATGATCGCGCCTCAGGGTATATTATTTAACTGTTGCTATTATCATTTTTGAGTGTTTTATGTGATCTTTTGTTGAGCTTTTATAATTATCTGTTAATTATGGTTCTCAATCATGGTGATTGTTTGAGTTAACCACTTAAATTTATTAGACTTTTTGTCAAAGTTGTCGAAAGTGGATTAGATTTCATCCATGATCAATTGTGAATTAGTAAGCATTGATCTTGATTACCTTTTGGTTACAAGATTGCATTTCTTGTTTTTAACCATTGATGCAAACGTTCATGTCCCGAATCAGTAAAAATGAAAGCGCGAATTGGACAACTCTCAGATACTTTTATTATAACTAAGAAAACTATCTCAAAAACTTGATTACAATTGTGAGCCTTGACTCGTTTTATATACGTCGGCTAAAAAATTTAATTACCAATTTGAATACAATTCGAAATGCTAAATTCTAGGATTTAACCAACTTGTTAGGGTATCACTCGATTACCACCGACTTGTGGTTTCGTTCTAGGAAATTGCCAAAAAATAACCATTAATTGTACCATATTAGTATTTGTGATTTATTCAGAAAGCAATGTTCAGGGCTGTAAACTTACATATATCTTCTGTTATTTGTTCACATGGGGTTTTAGCTAGTTCCACTGGTTTTGTATGTAAAAGACACTTTGAGTAAGTTATTAGTATGTTTACACTTAATATACCTCTAAAACAAAAAGTTACTTCTAACATTCTTCGTGTCAAATAGTATGCCTACACTTGGTATACCTCTAGAAGAAAATTGCTGTTTAGTTGAGCTGCAAATTCTAAATGATAAATAGTTTCCTATTCTATAGACTAGATATATTTTGTGATATATTTATATTTCAACTATTTATGTTTTCCGTAGATAGATAAGAGTTTGTTTCGATTTATTTTATATTTATACCCTTTGTATTCAATTAGAAGAGTAACTCAATCTTGAATACTGTCATTTCTTTCCAAAAGATGAAGTTATGTTTTGTATACATCAAACATTTATACATCTAATCATGTCGTCTATAATTCACATTGCTGCGCAACGAATATGATATCTTTTAAGTCAGATGCTTAATTCAAATTAAATGATGTTTTAATAGGAAAATGTTGTGACTATGTTCCTTGTTTGTAATCATAGGTCTCATAACTTGAAATTATTATTGCTGATCACTTGAGTTTTGCATAAATGAGATTTCAAACGCAGTTTTCACTTACTGCAAAGTAGAAGGAAAACATTATCTTGGTTCCACTATACTATCAGACCTACTACATATACGGGCAGTTCAAATGCTTGAGATGAAACCCTTAGGACTCAAGGAAAAGAAGATAGGTCAAGGGCAGGGCATCGAAGGGGAGCCCACTTCTAGAAAACGAGACCGAAGCCTGCAATAATTGACCTACAATCATATCTAGAGACTATTCTAGCAAGTACAATGGCTAGTTCGCGAATAAAAGTGATAAATAAAATGGTTCGAAATTTTGAAACTCTTTACTAGCTTTCCCTCGCAAAAGGAAAGGACTCCCGAATCAGACATTAAGAGAATGTGCTACCTATCTATTTATCTTATTCAATATAGTGTTCTGAGCTGGGATAAGAATATATTAAATTCGCTTGCGCCAAAAGTATACATTTAATGTTTATCTAAACCGTAATAACGTTGTATTAATTAAAAGTTAGCGAATTTCTACGCAGGCTGAACATCATTATTGTGTAAGCTAGCTGATCCTATTGATTTGTTTCACCATAAGTTTACCATAAGTTTAATTTCCCTTTTCTACTCTCTCCAATTAATACACTGGTAAATAACATGATTTACATTAATTTTCTTCTTCATCTTGAAAGCTAGCAGTTCATTTTGTCATGGTTGCATGCATGATTTGAGGGACAAATAGAAACAAAAATGCTTTTTTAGGTACCAAGATCAAACCCATCAAAGGTTGTGGATGAAATCATGTCCCTTCTTTCATTTGGTGAAAAATACACCTACAGGCTTTGATACATCAGATTATTGGTGTTGCAAGCCTAGTTTTTTTGTTTGTTAACTGATGCAAGAATTTTTTGTATTCCTGATGCTCTAGTTTCTGAAAGCTTCTTTTCTTATACGATCTTTGTTGGTCAGAAAGAGAAAAAAAACACCTGTAATGGTTTATAGCTTCCTAAATTCATGAGTCTGTATATAACTACTGCATTTAGTAATGTTCTATAATAAATCTACAAGCTGACTGATTCTCCATCCTAACATCCTGTAAAGAACTAATGCATTAAATCCTTTACTATTGCATGAAATCAACCCTAGTTATTTGTCTTGGTTGATGCCCCAAATTGAGCACACGAACTGTAGGATTTTGTTTATCTCTTTTAACTTTCCTCTTTAATTAATCACTTGCAGCATACACACATATATAAAGACTAATAAAGGGAAAACTACCAACTGACCCACTAGCCATGATCTAAACACACAAATTGCTAACTACCCATGTCCTATTAAACGTAAAAGTATGTGACTCAATTAAAGTACTTAACTTTGTATTACTACATACCCAGATTGACGTACTGACTTGACCCGACTTGAATTAAAGTGACTTGACACATCAAGATTAACTTGCATTTACCCTTTTAATCTTGATGTTGATATTGTTTCTCTTGTTGTCTTGCCCAGTTAAACCACACTGGTCTTGATTGTGCTTCCTGCTTCTTGCTTCTTGCTTCTTGCTTGTTCTTGATCGATTCCTTTCTTGGTTGCTTTCTTTCTTGTGTCTTGATCTTGCTTTTTCTTGCTATCCGAACAATAAAGATTCGATCTTATTAGTCGCTACTAACCTACATGGCTTGGATCTTGTTATCGCTATGAGAACCACACGGGTTTGATCTCGTGCTACTTGCTTTAAGAACACACGGCCTTCTTGTCTCTTGCTCTTGCTATATTCTTTCTTAGTGTTACTTGATATCTTCTTGCTTGCTTTCTTTCTTTTTATTTTTTTCTAAATCGACGGTAGATCACTTTTTGACTTACTTGCCTCCTTGCTTCCATAATGTATTCACCACCTCCCACTTTAATTCTTATTATGAATTCACCCAAGTGGTGGCTGCCAAATCTTTCCTCTTTTTCTCCTTTTGCTTCGTTCCTTTTTCTTTCTTCACCTGCTTTCTTTGATTTTGATCAATTCGCCTGCATTCTCGGTACACAATTATCAAATCAGATCTCGTTCGTCAACCTTGCTTTAATGCTATTGTTGGTCCCAAATCAAACACACATATATAAGGACTCTTGCTAAGGGAAAAACTACCAAACTAGCCCACTACCATGACTTAGACGCACTAACTTGCTTACTACTCATGTCCTTTGAAAACATAATTATGTGTGACTAAATTATACTTGTCAACTTCCTACTACTACATACCAAGATTTACAAACTGACTTGACCCGACTTGAATTAAACCGACTTGACCCATCAAGATTAACCTACAATTTCCAATTAAGTTGACATGTTACTTATCGAATTTTATATCTGATATATAGTTGAGAAAAGATCATGCTGGTCAGTTTGGTCTTCGTTTTGGTTGCTTGCGTGGATATATATCTCGGTTGTTATGATTACAAGCTAATTTCCATAACAGCTATGAAGTTACCAGTTTTTGAAATGTTGTACATCTCTTCAATGAATTCTTCCTTTTTGATTTAATTATGCCAGATGTCTTATAGATGCCTATGAATATAATCATGTATTAACTAGCTACAATTTTTATCAGTGTATAGTTAACTCCAATTTTTGCCTCCCTATCTATTAACTGTTATCTCGAATGAAGCTTTGGTCATAAGTGTTCTACTTCTTTTGCTGCGTGCTAGCTGTTAAAGCAATTTTATAACTATTAGCAAGGAGCTAGAGAAAAAGAATGATAACATTGTGGGGGTTGAGGTTGAAATTGGATTACAATTCAAGGATATATGCATTGAACACTCTACTAGAAAGTCACAAAAAATGAAAGAAGCTTAACCTCATTTCCCAGAAAAAGATGAGTTCCATTTTCATGATCTTCATTGAAGGTCGCAGATGGAACTTATGTGCGTTTGCTTCCTAACTTGTTTACTTTTATTTGTGCACCTTATTGCTTGATATGTGAATCCAATTGTTGCATGTTAGGAAAAAAAACTAGATGGTAATTATGGCCTTAAAAAACTGTCTCATCATGTTAAAGATGCTTCTGTTACATGTTTACTCATCCCTACCAATAAAGTGTTACCTGTCTAAGAAACTGCAAATGCGCCATTATGTTGTAATCAGGTTAATCCTAGTGCACAATATCACTATGTGTATCCATGAATACAATCTGAGCTAGTGATTGCAAATAACAAACTTCTGATACCAATTTGAAATTTCGATCTTATTACTAAATATGCAGAGGAGGATATTCTTACGCAGTTAATTAACAACAAAAATGTTGTTATTTTATGTTAGCATGTTTAGGGCTGTATGGGTGTTTCTTGGGGGCATATGTACTCCATGTTAGAAAAATTAGTGAAGATGACTAAGAAGAGACTGATGTCACTGGTGTAGAGCATATGTTGCCAATTTTGTATTCTAATTGATTCATGATCTAGGCTAGGAAGCTCAAGGTCACTTGTGTGCAATGCAAGCACTAGGTTATAGTTTTCCAATAAATGCTCTATGTACAACAACAAAATAATTGCTCAAATGATGACTATTAAGTTTCTATACGTCTGTGTACAAACATCTATTACTAATTTATTGAGTAATTCAAGGAAAACAAGAGCGTGTTAGTACCAAGTGCAATTACTGATTATACACATAAAGACAAGAAGACCGTATTATGAATTATGCACACAATGAACACACAGATAAGGAAGAGCATCCTTCCTTTTTATCTATTCAATGAGCCTTACATGATGTATTTGATATAACTAAAATACCATTTTCTATTATATTGTACTTCTGACTCTTTATGTGTCTTTTTTGAATTATTAGAATCTAGGAAACGAAAGAAGCGAACAAGTACCCTTGTGCATCATAAGAAGAGCCGCAGGCTATTACCATATATTCCAAGCAAAGATGTTGTTCAGAGGATGCATCAAATGACATCTCTAGCCTCTGCTCTAATATCACTCAACTTGGAGTTCAGCGATGAACTCACTTACCCTCCTGGTATGGCTCCAGAATCAGCAAATCGAGCCGTTTTGGAGAATGGTGGAATGCAGGTTAGCTTTGTTTCTCATTACTCATGTTTAGTTTATCACTTCTTTTGTTGTAAAAATCTAAATAGAATAATTTAGGCCATTTTAGAGCTTTATAGTCGTCGTAATTTTTGTTTTTATGGTGTAGTATGTCTCATCTTCTTTTGATTTCTTTTAGGTTCTTTCGAAGAGAGACATAGAAACCTATAATAAATGCAAAGCCATGGCAAAGAGAGGTGAATACCCTCCTTTACTCATCGTCTACGATGACCGTCAAGGGTAAGTAACTTATCTTCCGTTATATCTTTATTTCTAAACGCATCATAGGAATGGGATCGTGAAGAATAGTCTTATATAGTATGTCAATAACATGTTTGGATTCTTATTATTTAACATACATTTTGTAGTAGGATAAAAAGAAACTTTAGTACACTATAAGAAATTAATTTTTTTTTCTATTTTCACCCCTACCATAATAAGTAAGATTTTACTAGGTATGTTTGTTTTGTTTTTATTTTCATATAGGAACCATTATATCTACATGAAGGTTTTGTTTCCTTCTAGAATCTAGATTAGACTCCAAATTCAACACTTCTAATTAAAAAGTTATGCTACAGATATACCATTGAAGCTGATGGTCCCATTAAAGAGATGACATTAATCGCTGAGTACACGGGGGATGTAGATTACATCAAAAATCGAGAGAAGGATGACTCTGATAGCATGATGACCCTGCTTCTAGCAGCGGATCCAAATAAAAGTCTGGTGATCTGCCCGGATAAACGAGCAAACATTGCCCGTTTCATTAGTGGAATAAACAACCACATACGGTAAGCCTCTTAACTATATATAAATTGACTTTATTAAGTGTATGCAAATCAACAATAATGAAAATATGAAAGAAAGTTATGAGTAAATGATTTTGAGAAAAATCTATACAGGTGAGTTCTAATAGTGAAACTTCTTTTTCCAATTACATTAGACAAAAATAAACAAAAATGTGCAGTTCTTGTGAATTAAAGTAGTATTTTTTGCATTTTGTTAATAACAATTACTGAAATTCTACAAGTTGAATATCTTCTGTATATAACAACTGTTCTTTAAATCAATATAATCTATTTCAGCGAATCTCGAAAGAAAAAAAACGTGAAGTGTGTGAGATATAATGTGGAAGGATTAAGCCGCAACCTCTTAGTTGCGACTAGAGACATCATAAATGGAGAAAAACTATACTATGATTACAATAGTTATGAGCACCTGTACCCAACTCAGTATTTCGTTTAGTTTACATATATACATACACATTGTGTAGCAACTCCCAAAATATGTTATTTGGGTCAGTATGCTGTTATACCATGAGCCTCTAAAGTATATTTTTATTATACATTTTATGACATTAGGACATCAAATAGGTGTTGTTGTAAATAATAATTTTCGATTAAGGCAGTTGGTTAGTTTCATGTATTTCCTATATTAGGTCTAGGTGGACATGAAAAGAACTAATTAGAAGAACTCTTCATAGTTTTTTATTTAATAAGTCTTGGGAACCAAGTGTATACTTGTTTTTCTATTTCAAGCTTAAGCCCAAATTAAAATCATGATGCTGTCTGGACACAAATATTGATAGGTGTCCATTTTTTATTCTTAGGTGTTGGAAACTATTAGTTTTGAGGTTCCAAAATACTCGCTTGTGTGTGCAAAGTTATAAGTAAACTAATAAAACTCCCCTTAACCAGTTATAATAATTTATTTAATATTTTTAATTTGTATTTAAAAGGTTAATTAGGTAATTTCAGCATCATTTAATTTCGAGCATTCTTTTTTTAATTGTTTTTTTTCTCTTATCATTTAATTTCTTTGTTTACTAAGATTTTCTCATCATCTCATATCTCTATCGTACGAGCCTCTCTCTCATTCATATGATATTCATCAAACAATGAAACAAGAATCAAACGCTTTTGTGGCTAGACTGTGCGATGGAATAGTGGGACACTGCTATAGGGGATGATGTCGGACTATCGGTGCCACGAGTGATTAACCATAGTAAGAAACTTGAGATTATTGAAGGTGATGATGATAACAATCAAGCATGCATCATTGACATGAGTTTCGAAGCACAAGAAGAAAACTGGTTTCGACCAGTACTCTCAAGTAGTATTCTTATCATTCTGACCTATATAGTTATGATGCTCCAAAACTCATATTAATAATGCATGCTTAATTTCTATCATCAAAACTTTCAAAGTTCACATATAAAATTACATATATTTACCCAATAGGCAAAGTTCTCGCTAACCATAAAGTTTTTGCATCCTCCAAGTTCTCGCATTCTTTAAGTTCTCACACAACAACTTTTAGTAAGTTTTCGCGTTCAACAACCCAAGGCATGTTTTTCACTCTACCAAAAGTTCTCGCTTTTGCCTTGATTTTTACTTTTGTTTTTTTCCGAGCCTTTATTTTTTAACTCTATAATGCTAAAGTATCATAAAGTATTGCTAGAGAAATAGAGTTAAAGTTAAAATGACAGATACACTTAAAAGTATGACTATGCATGTGTATAGTTATTATTTGCTAGAGCGAGTCAGAGTATGTTATGCTAAAGATTATTTGTTAAAATTAAAGTATGTATGCATATTAATTTGATATGCAAATGATGATAAAAATGACGACTTGACTTGAATCTAAGAGCTCCTGACATACTTTTGAGACTAGCATTCTAACATTGATAGTTTATGATTCAGTTACAGTATATAATGATATGATTAAATGAACTGGTTTTTTGACGGGCAAAGCAACTCGCATGAAAGGAGAAAAACTAGCAAGAAGCTAGAAGACAAAAAGATTAAAAAAAACAAAGAAACATTAAAACTACACGAGTTACTCTACTCAAACGAGTGAAAACTACCCTTATTGACCCACAAGAAAGAAGTAGCCACAATCTCATCAAATATCAACTCTGGCTTCCAATGCACGTTCTTAAAACATCTATCATTTCTTCATTTTCAAAGATGTCACACCGTAACAGAGATAATAGCATCCATAATATTTATAAACAACTTGTCAGATCTTGGATGTAAACTCAACCAATTCTCTAATCGAGTTCACTGTCTAGATTGATGTCCTACACCAAGACTGGACCATTCTCCAAATGAGTTTTGCTTTATAACATATCACCAACATATATTCCGCCGATTCCAAGTGTGTATTGCAACAAGAGCAAACAACAGAAGGAACACCAACAATTCTTTTAGCAAGAGCAACAAGGGAGGGGGTCCTATAAAAAGTTGCCCACCAAACAAAGAAATTAACATTGATACGAACCAGTTTTAGCCACTTGAGTCTACCACTCGCAAATACACTTGTTATGTATTGACTTTCATTCTGTTGCTTATTTTATTTAAGGAAAGTGCTATTTTTTGTGATATGCAAATTTAACTGTGAGTCCTCATAAAAACATGGCCTAATAATATCTACATTTGAATCATAAATAAATCAAAAAGTGAAGATCTAACCATTACATTTGAGAACATTTATGTTGGCCAAACTAACATTTTAATTTGTTGATCAACTATAGAGTATTTAATCTAGCGTCATAACAAATAACAAACTGTTTTTGGTCATGAAATTATATTACCCTAGAAGGATATTATAAGCGTCTTTTCAGTCACAATTAGCTTTCTGATAATTGATTTATTACCTGCAAGACAATCCTAAATTATCATATTTTCTAGTTGTGAACTAATCTTTTTAATTTGTTTTCAATCCAACTCTTTAACAAAAGCCAATATATTTTGCAATCTCTTTCCATTTGCATCCACTAGTTCTATCACTTCCAACTGGACCAAACACTACACTTTAATTTGTAAACGCATAACAAAACGACATCAAAATTCATAAATTGTGTATTTACACCGGTAAACAAATAAATGTCACATATGAAATTTCACTGACCAAACACTATACTTTAATTTGCAAATAAAGTTACATGGATGGTAATTTGTTCGTTACTATGGAAATATTACTAATGAAGTAGATTGTCTTTATTAAGCTAATGAAAACCGTAATATAATTAATAGAAATGTTTGGATGAAACAATATAACTTTGTCATTTTAGGAGGGAACTGATTGCTGACAGAATATTTGTCGGTACCCCAATGCTAATTTTGAGGGTAATATTATGGGTTGGATTTTCGTCTCACCTTATTAATGTTTTTTCGGTGTGGGGACCTTCATGATGATAGTCCGTTGGGTAACTTCCTATAAATACCTATCACCTGCTTTCTCTAAATGGAAAGAAAAATCATTCGATTGACCTTAAATATATTCAATTCAACTCTAAAATGGCAAGCTCCCCATGTTTCATAATATGGATCATTGTTGTTAGCAGGTATTTTGAAACTAGTGGCCCTGGAATTTCAGTACTCGTCATGGGGGCGCATTCTAACATGAACATAACTAATTGAGTTGGAATTGGTGGTCTTAAAATATAGAAGGAGACATGTAGTTCCCCATGTGTGCACTATGTGTTATGTCCAGCTAATAGGGCTCATGGATCACATATAAAGATAAAGTAATGCATCCTAAGTGTTGCTAGTGCTAAGCCATAGGCATGCTGTCACATCCCGGCGGAAGCGTGAAACGATTTCTGGATATGACTTGTTGTTCAGAACGCAATTGATTAAAAGAAATTAAATCATAACAATATTAATACATAAAACACATAACTTAATTATATATATATCATAAGTTATGATTACATCATTACATATAAAGTCAAAATTTGACATAATCCTTATTACAACTTTTTATTTAACTAAATATCTTCAAATACGATGGAAATGCGCATCCACCACAACGCTGCCATCGTATATGTTGACGGTTAGGCTTACACAGACCATTCCCACTACTTCGCCCTAACCGTTGTGTACATCAAACGAAAAGTCTATGTTGTTAGTCATTTTTCACTTGAAAAAACATACTCAAATAGTCAATATAAAGTTGGTGAGATCATAGGTTTATTTCCAGACAAAATATTTTATTGATGCACCAATTACAATCAAACCTTCTCACACACATAATCATACTGTCATGAAATAATTCACAAGATCAGATAATATTACATCACAACACTCATTCTGTTGGTGCAGGAAATATTTAAATAGCATCACAACACTCATCCCCTTGGTGCAAAATATTCTCCTAAGTAACGCTACCAATATTATCAGACGGTTCCTCATTCGAATTAATGGTTGTATCACAAATGACAGTACATCTCAAAATAATTTCAAAAATAATGTATCAACATAAACAGTATGCTTTTTCCCCTAAAAACTTTACAAATACCAAAATGGGGCTATGAGTCTCACATGTTTCCAAAGTGTAACATATAAAAATAATTCATAAGTTAGATAAAATTTCTTTAAAATTTTTAGAACCTTAGATATAACTAATTCTTGAAAATTTAGCTGTAATATAATCATCTAATATTACCATAAAATTCTCAATTTTTATTTTACTATATATAAATTGTTATAATTATTACAAAATCACCATAAATCACCAAAAATAGCTACTGTTAACCAAAAATTTCCAAAATTTTAGAGAATATTACTTCAATATTATATATCATTCCATAAATTTCCTTATGTTTAATTCACAACAGATTGCTTTCTGTAAATCCTACAATATTTCCAAAATTCATTAAAAATACTTATATATCTCCAAAAATTATGAAATTTAGAAAATATATTTAATTTTATTTATAATAGATTCATTGAATTTTTCATGATTTATGGTATTGATTAATATTTCTTTTGATTTTTCCTTTACAGATCACTTAAAATTTCATTTTTCAATCATAATAAGGAAATAAAGTACAAAATAATTCCTGCAGCTTTTATATCTTAAAAGAGTCATTCTGTATTTTTTCAGAATTTTCCCGAATTTATTTGTATTTTTGAGTATTTTCTTAATTTTTAAATAATTTGTATAAATTATTTTTCTTACTATATTTTTACTAAAACTCATAGAATAATAAGTAAATATTTTACTAGAAATTTTTCAATGTTTATTCCCACAATTGCAATTATTTAGTATTTTTACTTAATTTTCTTAATATTTCAAGACTAAATCTCACTAAATCTCAAAATATTATTTTTGTCACAAGTTTTCTGATTTTATTACTGTAACTTGATGAGAATTAAGATTTTCAAGACATTTTAAGATTAGTTTTGGTGTATATGTACCAAAACTAATTATATATGTGTTTATAACACATATGAAATCTTGATTTTTAAGATATATAGAAGAATATTACAACCTTGTGGATAATGAGAATGATGACCTTGATGATGTTCAAGAACCGAGGCAATTAGTCCACGATCGAGTGGTGCGTGGAGGTGGTGGTGGTGTTTATCCGATAGGTGAAGTGGCGTTGGTCACGGTTGGATGTTGTGTTTAAAGTGGTAGGATCTGAGAGATGGTAGTGGGATCGGGAGGGAGGAAACAAAGGTGGTGGATGGTGATAGTTATGATGGTTACGAATGATGATGATGGAGATGGTTGTGGTATACGGTTGGTGGTGGTTGTGTGAGGGCCGAGAGGTGGAGGGATGTGGTGATCGGTTATGGTAGTCTTTTAGAAGGATGGTGGTCGAAGGTGGTGGTGTTCAAAGAAAACCCGAGAGCTAGAGAAAAAAGGTGGCGGTTTGGGATGCTTGGCTGAGAGTTTATATATAGGAATTTGTAATGATAGCTTTAATGATTTATCAAGTGGTTTAGGCTCTAGCTTAGGTGAGTAAGCATCCGTAGGAATTCTTAGTCAATCTTATAGGCTAGGTGGCAAACTAGGAAGCTAGCTTGGTGTGTGCTTATGTGGCCGAGAATGAGCTAGGGATTGCCACCTTTCAATTGTAATCAACCCATGTGTTCTTGAATTTATCTAGTTTGTGATTATGGTTTGTTTTAGCCGAGGGTTTACATAGGGGTGTTAATATCTCACTTAGGCATTAACTAAGTATCAAACAAGGTTTTAGTTGGGTTGTGTTTTGTTCTAATGAGCCAAGTTTGTGGTTTAGTGTTTAGGTGTTTTTGTTTTGTTTAGATTTGTTTTGATGTCAAAATATCTTTGATGTTTACTTGTGTTGTGATGTTTGGTTGGGTTATCATATTGTTTTGATACATAATTTACGTATGCATGAGTAAATTTATACATATCACCCATATATATTAGCATAGATAACCATAAGTTTAAATTATATGTGTATATATATACATACACACAAAATATATATTTATATACATGTATAAGTAGAATATATATATACATGCAAAAATATAAACATGCATACTTAAATTCTATATATGTATTCATGCATTCTATATATGTATTCATGCATGCAAACATGCATACATAAATTCTATATCTATACATGCATGCAACATGCGTACGTAAAATATATATGCATGACATTCATATATGTACGAAATAATAATGTAATTTACTAAATAATATTCATATGGTGTTAGTCGAAATATAAAATTTTTCTTTAAGATATATATTCGTCTAATTTTATTTTTAAGGTTGTCACATTCTCCCCCTGTTAAAAGAATTTCGTCCCGAAATTTCTTGGAGTGGGATTTCATAAATTTTAGAAGAACTTATCTGATTATTACCTCTGAATAAGTGGGGGTATTTCTTCTTGATCTCATTTTCTCTTTCCCATATGTATTCTGGTCCTCTCTTTGCATTCCATTTAACTTTTACTACAGGGATTCTATTCCTTCTTAACTTCTTTACTTCTTTGTCTACAATGGCTATTGGTTCTTCCATAAAATAAAGTTTCCTATCTATTTTGACTTCTTGAATTGGTACCTTTAAGGTTTCATTGGTTAGACATTTCTTGAGGTTGGACACATGAAAGGTGTTATGCACTTCACTTAATTCTTGAGGTAATTCCAACTTATATGCCACAGGACCAATCCTATCAATGATTTTATATGGACCAACATACCTAGGGTTTAGCTTACTTGGTTTTCCAAACCAGAAGATTCCTTTTGAGGGAGATATCTTTAGATAAACCCTGTCTTCAATTTAAAATTCCAACGGTTTCCTTCGTTTGTCTGCGTAACTTTTCTGTCGATCACGAGCTGCTTTCAATCTATTTTTAATCTCAGTGATCTTGTCCATAGTTTCTTGGATGAACTTAGGTCCTGTAAGTTGTCTATCACCTATTTCATTCCAACACAAGGGTGATCTACACTTTCTTTCATACAAAGCTTCAAATGGAGCTAACCCAATACTAGAGTGATAACTGTTATTATATGAGAATTCTATTAATGGTAAGTGGTTATCCCAATTTCCACCAAAATCTATAGCACAAGCTCTTAACATATCTTCTAGTGTTTGTATTGTTTTTTCGCTTTGTCCATCAGTCCGTGGATGATAGGCTCAAAAATGCATCATAGGGTCTCCACTAAGGCAGCGCACCTAGATCTTCAATTAGCATTGCCACCTGAAAAGATATGCTCAAAATGGTCAACAAAATTGTTGGTGAGCTCGTAGGTTTAGAATAATAAGTAAATTGATGCTGTATAATAGTTTTGCGGAATACCGTGAATACAGTTATAAGTAAGCAAAACCACATGACAATGAGCTTCACAACCAAACCTAATGACGTACACACAGAATCTTGTCGGAATATATTCACCCAAGGGCCCGTTCTTGGCCACTGTTGGTAC
>BJCO01817968.1:0-16197 GCA_018326465.1 Flaveria floridana | reverse complement strand
TGGTCCTACCCCGAACATTGTGCACGAAGCTGATGCTGGACCCGTGGTAATTAAACCACGAACATTGTGCCCAAAGCTGATCCAGTCACCTAGGGCATACCAAAGGGCCTTATCAATCTCAAAGATTGACCCTATGTGCATCCTTTGGGGTAGCTAACCCGCATCACAGTTAAGCTAACGACAACATGGTCGTGCACCTCCTTTCATTTGCTTGCAAGCCATTCGTTCGTTCATTACGTTTTACTTTTCATCGTTGTTATCTTTCATTTCATTATGTTATTATTTACGTTCTTTTATTCCTTCATCATACTACATAAAGTAATAACGTAATATATAACGTATTTTATATCATAACATAAATACGGTTAATCATCATTAAAAGATAACATGTTATACACTCCATACATCATTCATACATTCAATAACCCTAAAACATCCCATAATCACATTAAAAGTGGGTAATCATTGCCCATAAGTCAAACCTGGTCAACCCCTAGACTTTCTACTTTACCTGATATTTCAGAAATTATTCTAGGTGTCTAGACGCATGGGCACTGTTTCGGCGCTTCTGCCCTGTTCAGATGTTTTGCTACTATGCAGACGTCTGGGCTTAACTTAGTCTCTTTTTCACTTAGACGCATGGGCCTGTTTAGGCGCAAGGGCCCTATTCAGACGTTTGGGTCTACACTTAGCCATTTTCTACTTAGACGCACAGCCTGTTTAGGCGTATGGGCACTATTCTGGCGTCTGGGTTTCTGGCTGTTTGGACATACTTAGGCAATTTGACCATTGGACGTATGGGTCGCTGTTTAGGCGCATGAGCAACTAACTTTTACTAAACAGCCTATTTTTAGTCCCAAATTCACATCTATCGTGTTCTAAGCTTAGTTCCTACATTCTAAGCAACAAAATACATACTTAGTCATAACCATAACATTGTGTACACCCAAAGCATACACCCACCCACATAGACCTTCACACACACATACGGGTAGAAATTTATTTCTATAAAAACATACACACATGCATTTTCCAGCCCCAAAATTGTTAAAAACAGGTTAAAAAGGGGATGTTAGAACTCACCTTTCCTGTTTTCGAGCACCTAAAACACCCATACACACACAACCCGAACACACAATCACATTTATAAGCATACAACCAAGTATAGAATCGTCTAAAGCATCAGAAATTCGAGAATTCTTACGAAAAAGTTGGAAGTTCTTGTTTCTTCTAAAATTCCCGAGAGTTTCTGCTCTCTCTCTCTCTTTCTCTCTCTAACCAAAATCCGAATGTCAGGGTGAAAGAAGCAACATGGGCGGCCATGTTGCTTTATTCATCAACTTTTCAAAAGTTGTGTCCTTTTGGACACTTTCAACCCCTCAAATTGGGTTGACTTCCATTTTCTTTCCTTTCCTTTGCTTTTATCCTTTCTTTTTACCTAAGAAAAATAACCGGGTATTACAGAAGACTTAGGTCCTATTCTCTCTTCTTACCATGATTGTTCTAATGAAAATAAGGGGAACATGAGACTAAAGGTGCAATAACTAAACAAAACATGCACCTATTTAGTCTCCAAGGTTAGTCACTTGGAAGCTCTAGTGACTACCTTAAAAAAAGGGTCCATGATCAGCAACTTGAGATTTCTGATCTCAAGGAAAAACTAGTTGGGAGACCTTTAAGAAGGACTTAACTAGGAACATAAGAACATGTGATGTGATAGACTTAACCTCCAGCTCACCTATGCAAGAAGGTCATACTACTAAAAAGGAGGAGAAAGTCCAAGCAATCACATAACCTGAGAGTTCTTCTCAGAGTATGAGCATTAAGGATTCACCACCCTCACTTACAATTCTTCATACTCTGAAACCTCCTCAAGTCTACATTAATATGGACTCACTCATACAAAGTTTATTTGAGGAGGGCATCCCAAGGGCTATGTCTACCCCATCTCATCACTCTAAGAATCCAATTACAGGATGGAGGTATGACACTGATCGAAGAGCCCTGGTAATCTCTAGATCTCAAGGGCAACGAGAAATCTTCAACTTCTCCAACATGAGATTATATGAGAGCACCTATCTGATTAACCTTCCATTTGCCAACCCAAGTCAAAACAGGCAAGCTACGAAGGTAGCAGATAGGATTCAAGAAAGGGTGCTAGAAGAGTTCAAGCTAAGATCTAGATTATATAGACATAGGCTAGCAGGTAAGACTATTAGTCAACTGGAGGTTGAGGTGGATCCCAAGATTAGCTTCAAAGAGGAAGCCTTGACTGAAGGCCTAGTACTTAAGCATGTGAACTTTGAGACAGGAACATCTTCAGCACCCATTACCCTAAGTGAAGCACCAGGTGGTGAAGATGCTTCATAACCTCTCTCTGGCCAGAGTGTTGAACCAAGCAATGAAAGCCAAACTTCTCTCCACCATGAGTCACCAAGGCCTGTGAGTAACAAAGGGAAAAGGAAACTGACTCCTGAGGAGATTAAGGAGGGAGGGGGAGAGAGAGAGAGAGGAAGAGGAAGGTAAGGGGTGAGAGTTCAAGTGGGTCTCCAGGCTTTATAGAAGCTTCAACAGGGCTGCCCCCAGGCCAAATACTCAAGATGAAGAGTTGAGGGAAGCCATATTAAATTACTTGGGGACTAGGAACTAAACATAGATGAACTCGTCTCTCTTCCTTTAGAGGAACTGTATGAACTGGCAGACACAGAGCTGTTAAAGGAGAGGATGGAGGTAGAGAATGCAAAATTGTTCCTCAAGATCAAGGAAGAAAGGAGACAGAAAAGGATCTACAAGCATGCTTCTACCCTCTCCCCAGTTCAAGAATGTCCTGAGATAGAGGTTGTGGAAACTGCACAACATTAGGTAGACAAGGAATTGGATAGACAAAACATGATTAGCTACCTGAGTGCCAAAGGCCTCTATCAGGCATCCGCACTTCTTCCTTTATCATATGAGTACATAGAATTTGCGTATCTTAAGTAGCTTGAGCAACAAGTAATAAAAGAACAAAAAGTTTTGAAGAGAAAGATGAGGGAAGAAGCTGCAAAGTCAAAAGCCATCATCCAAAGAAACCAAAAGAAGTTTGTTGATAGGTAGAGAGTGATAAGCTTCTTGAAGCTGTATGGGTTCTCCAGAAGGAGGCTTGGTCCAATGTGTCTATTCACTATGGATGAGCACATTAGAATGATCAAGCAGAAGATTAAAGAGGGGAGCTTGTTGACTCGCATTCTCCACCAAGTTAAGCTCCTCCTGAAGTTGAGGTCAAGGTTGAACCCCAAGATACAACATAGCCTGGACCTAGCTCTGAACCACAGCCAACTCATCTTCTAATCCATAGTAGGATCCTAATCCCTCTCTTTCTAAACCTATGAGGGAAGAGGACCTAACTAAGAAAGACACACAAGAATAATCTGGTGTTGAAGGCCAATCTTCTCAGTTAAAGTCTTCAAAGAGGAGGAAAATAATAGCCATGAAAAAGGACACTAGGAACAAGAAGTCCACGGCATCCACCTCCACATATTAGGATGAGTTAGAGAATCCTAAGTTGGCTCAAGAAGAGGCTTCTCAACCAAGTCTAACACAAGTAGAGCTCTTGTAGCTGGAAGACCCATCCTGTTCTGGACATTTGGTGCAAATCTAGACAGATGGTATGTCATCAGAGATCAAACAGGTCAAGATGTCTTGTAAGGCCCTGATCCTGGGCACCTCCAGTTGGTCATTCATAGCACTAAATATACGTAATATAGTACCTAAAAACATTGCAGCGAAAGTCATTAACAAAAACCATCCATTACTATTAATAAATACTATTTTTAAGCAATACAATATGGTTTGAGTTACAAAAGAATTGTTTAATTGCATTACAAAACAACAATATCATAAGTGATGAATGGATGTCAGTCTTGCCCCGCTGAGTAGCTTCACCCTCGTGCCATCCTCAACAATGATTACCTGCCAACTGAAAATGTATAAAAGTCAGCGTTACTGAGTGAGTTCTAGTTTTAAAAGCATTAAAATACTTTATATAATTTATATATGAAAATACTCTTTTCAATAAAATACTTTCTTTTCTTTCATATGTGAACACATATAATATATACATCAACGTAATACTTTCATTCTTTCTTTACGGTACGTATTCGTTCATTTTGTACTTTTATCATTATCTTTCACTTTCTTATGGACCAATGTGCAATACCCCAAATATTGTGCACGAAGCTGATGCTGGGCCTGTGGTCTATAAATAGACCACGAACATTGTTCACTAAGCTGACCCAGTCATCTAGGGTATGCTACAAGGGTCCCTGTCAGCCTCAAAGACTGTCCCTGCATGCATCCTTTGGGTTAGCTAAACTACATACAGTTGAGCTAATGATAACATGGTCGTGCACCTCCTATTCATTTGCTTGTAAGACTTGCATTCTTTCATTTATGTTCCATTTTTCTATATCATTAATCTTTCACTTTTATTAATGATAATACTTTACGTATACGATCATAAACACACCACGTAAAGTCACCTAATAATAATTATTATGGAACATAAGAACAGCTTATAATCATGCATAATAATAACAATTAAACCCTAATCATGCATAATAATAACAATTAAACCCTATTAATCTTTCATTTTTATTAATGATAATACTTTATGTATACGATCATAAACACACCAAGTAAAGTCGCCTAATAATAATTATTATGGAATATAAGAACAGCTTATAATCATGCATAATAATAACAATTAAACCCTAAAGTCAAACTAGGGTCAAACCCTAATCATTCTGTTTTTCTTAAAATTTCAGAAAATAAACTAAGTGTTCTGGGCGCATGAGCACTATGCAGGTGCATGAGCACTATGCAAGTGCATGAGCACTGCTTAGGCATTTTCAACTATTCGAGCGTATGAGCACACTTAGTCATTTCAACACTTAGGCGCATGAGCCACTCCGGGCGCATGGGCACTATTTGGGCGCATGGGGTACACTTAGGCGCCTGAATCTAAGACTTAGGCGCATGAGCTACTGTTCAAGCGCATGGACTAACACTTAGAATTTCTAAGGCATAATTTGGGCGCATGGGGTACTGTTTGGGTGCATGAACCATATTTGGGCGCATGACCCTACTTAAAACTTTTTCTAACGCCAATGTTAAGCGCATGGGCCCTGTTTGGGCGCATAACCATCTATGTACATGTTTCTAACATATTTTTCAATCCCAAACATCATATTATCCTATTCTAAGCTTATTAAAACCTTTCTAAGTATGCATATCACATAAACAACCCTAAAACATCATCATACATGTATAAATACATACGATTGCACACATAATAATTATAAAACCATGTTAATACATTTTCAGCCCCAAAATATTCTAAAACATGTAAAAGACAGGGTCTAGAACTCACCTTAGCTGCTTAAACCTCGGACTCTTAGATTTGAAATTTTTAAAGAGTTCTAACACCTAAAACATGTCAAGAACACATACCCAAACACATGCACACACATAGGAACATGTAGAAATCAGTCTCACGGTTGAAAACCCATAAAACAGAACCAAAAACACAAAGAACACTTACCAATTTATGAATTCAGCATCTTTTTTTAAAAAACCAAGAGAAAGACTTATGTCTTCTTTCTTTCTTCTTTCAGCCAAAAAAGTAGCAGTTGTAAGAAAGCATGGGCGGCCATGCTTTAAAAAGGTGGAACGTTTGCCTTTTGTGTACCATTTACACAACACTCCTTTGACTTTTGTCTCTTTTTATTTTCTATTTGACACCTTTCCTTTCTATTTATTTTTAAAAAAAATTTGGGTGTTACAAGTCTACCCCCCCCTAAAGAGATTTCGTCATCGAAACCTGTCACACATCAAACAACTATGCGTAATGTTGTCTTATTTCTTCTTCAGTCTCCCATTTAGATTCGGAACCCTTCCTATGCTTCCATTGTATTCGCACCTGTTAGGACCGTATATGTATGGAGTACTAAGTAATTCAACGGTAACCTAATGAAATAGTGTGGAATCCTATTTGATTGGCGATCCAATAAGTGAGAACGAAACCCGGATCAATCTAACAATAAACCAACGTTAAGAATTGATTAGAAAACGATCCGGAACGAACTATGAACTTGGATGGATGAGATAGAACTCTCGGGACGGCTAGGTATAAAAGAATTCAAAGTGTTTTATTTTTCCACGAATTAAGTGGTATTTATAGGTTGCAGTATCCAGTCATACGACTGAGCCATTTGCATGGTTTAGTCTTGCGACTGAGCCTTACGATTCATTCATACTCACGACTAAACTATACGATTGATTCAATCGTGTGACTGAACCAGTCTCATGACTCAATCGTGCGATTGAGCCAGTGGTTCAGTCGTACGACTGGTCCATAAGCATGATCCATTAGCATGAATAACCATAAGACTAAGTCAAACACATTCCTGAATCATTATTAACTCAGAACTATGTATAACTACTACAAACCCATATATTCATTTAAGCATGTATTCATAAACACTATAAGAACACTACACATTCAATAGTAAATAAATATTTAAACATATATCATTCAGTACAAAATTATTGTATTACACATATGTAAGAATAAAAGACATAAACATTAAATTATAATGAACTAGGGACATCATGTAGCAACAAACTCCCCCTTGGACCTAGTTCTCTCTAATGTCTAACATTCTTCACATACTCAACAAACTTCTTCAGTTTTTCTTCTTTTATGACCCCAGCATGTATTTCGAACGTGAAGCACAATCTGATGACATGCTGAAATTGACGAGCTTGCATTATGTCCAGAGTGTCACAGAATAGTGGCCACTTGTATAATATGTGTACATCATCCTCAGACAAGTCGGTAAGCCACATCGGGTCAAACACCCTAATAGTCTCAATCATTCCATCTCTATCCAGTACAATCACGGATTCGCCTGTACTCCAGTCATAATACCACCACTTGAAGTGAGATGTGAAGTTCTATGGCATTTTCCTTAAAGGAATATTTGTCATTGTCCTGGGTGGTCTCCATTTCAGAACCACTTTTGGTCTACCTGAAATAGGATCTATATCCGTTTTGCTCAGAAACCTCCTTTGATGATGAGGTTTAAAGTTCACCTACTTAGTAAGATATTCTCTCTTTAAAGCTCTTTCAAACCATCCTGACATCTTTATCAGGTCAGCATACAGGAGGTCTAAACCTACCAGTCTGTTCAGCTCAAAAACCAGGTAGAGTCTCCAGGTCATGAGGATGTCTGAAGTACTTTATCACCTTCTCTCTTTTCACAATATAAACATTCAAGTCTTCAAAGTAAGCCCAGCTAATTATCTTCCCCGGTACCTTCTGATGCCTTTTGACTTTGTATAGCTTCGTGTAGGCATTTTCCTTTGGTGGTGCATGCTATTTCCTCATTTCAGCTAGACACTCAGCCCATTCAGCTTTTCTTTGCTCAACATCAGCATCCTCAACTTGAGCGGTGTATTCTGTAGATTCTTTCTTAGTGAACTTCTCATTTATCTTGTCAAAGCTTTCACCATCAAACAATTCGCCTAAGTTCAGTACGGCATCACCATCATCATTTGTGTACTGAGGATAATAATCAGATGTGACATCCTCAATCTCCACCTCATCTACACCGTGCAGTTCTTCATCACTGATAATGTCTACCTTTGGTGCGTCTCTGACGATCTCATCGGGGTTGAGTCTGGACATTTCTGCTATCTGCTCATCTGATAAGTCATGAATGATCTCCCCTTCTTCTGGCGCATAACTCACCGATCATCTGACAATCCCCTCCAAATCAAGAATTATAGTGAATTGGGTCTTGATTTGCTGAAGGGGTGCAACATCGTGTTCATCGATCTGGTGAGATTTAACTGCAAAATAAAATAAACAAACACAACAAAGTTTAATAAACATCATCCCATTTCACATAAGTTAACATTCAATTTCATTAATTTAAAACATGTCAATACACATAAGTTCAAATTACATAATCATGTCATTACATTGATCCGTTTCTTGACGATCTTTATCTTGAGGTGTAGAGGATGAAGCTCCATTATCTTGATTTATTTTAGTTCTTCTCTCCCTATCAGATTGTTATGAAGTTGGAGCTTTACCTTCATTTTGAGGTTGATCTTCTTCATCATTGTCATCCTTCTTCTTATCCTTATCAGTTTCCTTCACATCAACCTCATCATCATCATCATCAGACTCATCATCACTCGAGTCATCATCATCATCATCTCCATCACTTTTTATCGTCAAGGGATCCTCCTTCCTCCCTTTCAATCTCAGCATAATCTTCTATTGGTACACATGTCCCTAGTTCTAGTTCTAGTGAGCTTAAATGTAATTGACTTTCATTTTGTAACACTTATGTAATGTTTGATATATGAAATGAAAAACTCTTTGTTGAATGTTTATTGGTAGTTGAATGTTATATCTATTAATATGATTTATTGTTACACGCTTATATGAACATGTTATATAGGTTTATAGTTGTTAGACATAGTTCTGTATCATTAAAGGTTCTGGAATATGTTTAACTAACTCTCATGATTCAGTCACACGATTGGACCATACGAATGGGCCAGTCGCACGACTGAACCAGGTGATTGAGCCATACGCATGATTGAGTCATAGACTGACTCAGTCGTATGAATGGATCAATCGTAAGACTCAGTTGCATGACTGAGCCATACGCATGGCTCAGTCGTACGAATGAAAACAGTAACCTATAAATACCACTTAATTCGTGGAAAAATAAAACACTTCGAGAATTCTTAACCCTAGTTGTGCTTGTTCGTCCAGAGAGTCCCTTCCAACTTCATAGAACGTTTCTGATCAATTGTAATCAATTCTTAACGTATTTAAATCATTAGTTTTGATCGGATTAACATTTTCCCTGATTGGATTGCCAATCAAATAGGATTCCGCACTATTTAATCTGGTTTCATGGTGAATCAGTTAGTACTCCGTACGTACACGGTCCTAACAAGTGGTATCAGAGCGTAGGCTCTTGATTCTTCGTGGATTCAATCACGTTATTGCAAAAGTCAACGTTTTTAATCAAAAGATCCGTTCTTTCTACTTAAAAATCCAGCTTTTACGAGTGCATGTGTTCAAAAGTTAGTCTTTTTCGAGTTTCAGCCGACTAGGGTTTTCAAAATTGTTTTTTAGGTCGAATTGACTCAATCGCACTACTGAACTCCATTCGCTCAGCTCAATCGCACGATTGGCCCAGCCGCTTGTTCAATCGTACGATTGCCCCAGTCGGTTTGTTCATTCGCACAACTGTCCTAGTCGTCTGCTCAGTCGAACGACTAAGCTCAATCGCACGGTTGAGTCTCAGTCGCACCCCAGTCGCATCCCCAGTCGCATACACAGTTGGTTTTTCAAGTTTTGAGACTAATTCATTATGGACACACAACACTTTGCTCTCTCAGCCGGGAAGGACTCCAAAATCCAGAATCTCTTACTCTTGGAGAATGAGATCGGGAATCACAACAAACCACCAAAGCTTCTATCTCTTGATGAATAACCTCAATGGAAGCAACGGTTTGAAATTCATCTGAATGGAGTGGACACAAACTTATTGAGCACTATTGAGACTGGCTACACTATGCCAGTTGGAGCTGATGGTGTTCCACTGACTCTAAGTGGTTTGAATGAGGCACAAAAGACTGCGTACAATGCTGAGAAGAAGGCCTTTGCTTTGTTGGCACAGTCCATCCCAAAGGACATTTTCCATCAGTTCTCAGAGCAGAAGCAGTGCAAGAAGTTATGGAAGGCTCTTGAGAAACGTTATGAAGGAAGTGCTACGCTTAAGTCTCTAAAGGCTAAAGCTTTGAAGAAAGAAACTGATAACTTCTCGTCTATTGGGAATGAAAGTTTGGATGATATGATCGACGCTTCTATCGTTTGATGAGTGAACTGCACACTCATGGGGTTAAAACGTCCATGGAAGATAACGTGTGAAGTTTGGCTGATGGGTTACCTGATAAGTGGGATTCATTTGTTTCCACTTTAAGACATAATGCTATGCTAGAGACTTTGAACATAAATGACGTTATACTGAAATTGAGGGAGGAAGAGGCACGACATAAGTACAAGTCTAAGAAGGGAAACTACACTTAGAATCCTTCTCTCTACAATGTGACTCCTATTACAGCATCTTCTAGTGCACCCCTGCAGACCGCTTTCGTGTCTATTACATCTGCAAATGTTCAAAGCTCATCTTCTGGTGTTGAGTTAAATGTTTCATCAGGGGTTCAACACAGTTCTGCTGAAGCTCAATCGACAAAGTTAGTGACAGAGAATCTGGGCAACGTAACTGTAGAAGTGGCTAAGGAGCATATGGATCTACTTGCTGCTGTAGTACATTCTTATGACAGGTTAGTAGCAAGAAAGATTGGTAACTGCCACTTGGCCGATGAAGATTATGAGCAAGTGGATGAAATTGAGCTGGAGCGGATGGATATCATGTGGGCTCTCGCTAGTGCTGTGCATAGAGCAAAGAAGTTTGTTAAGAAGATGGGACAGAATCTAGTGGCTACAAAGGATACAACGTGTGGATTCGACAAGTCAAAAGTCACCTGTTTCAACTGCGGTGAAAAAGGCCATTTCAAGAGAGAGTGTGTCAAACCTAAGAAGACAGGCAATGGCAACCCGTTTTCATCATTTAACAGGCAGGATAAAGAGAAAAAGGCAACTTCAACCAGCAATGACTCCAAAGCCATGGTTGCTCAGGGTGATGAAGGGCAAGCCTGGTCATTCCGTTTTTTATCTGATGGTGAAGCTAACATCGCATTAGTTGATAATCTGAACGATGACTCAGTGAGTGAGGGGGAGAACTCTGTTGAGCTTGATGTGAATGAGACTATGGCTGTTGTTGATCAACTAGTTGGGGATGAACTAAATGCAGAATCTACACCACACCAGGAACCTCAAGCTACTTTCATGGACGACACCTCTACATATGCACAGGTAGAATCGAAAGATGATTTATTTGATAAACATGCTTGTGTTGAATGTAATAAGTTTAGGGAATGCATTGATCTGAAATTTGCTAGGTTATTAGAACATAATGATAATTTGGTAAATGATTTAAAACTTTGCACTGAGGCTAATAGAGTATTAAAGCAAAATGAGAGCAGTTTTAAGGAGAAAATTGAATTGCTGAGAAAACAATTAAATGAATCTGAGGTTGTTGCTATTAACCAAGAAAATGACATAAAGTTTTACTTAAAAACAATTGAGGAAACCAAAAAGAACAGAGCTGTTTTACAAGTTGAAAATGATTCCTTAAAGCAAAAACTACACAGCTTAGCTAGTTCCTCTCACATCTTGAAAAACTTGGTTAAAGAAAGAAACAACGGGGAAGGGCTGGGTTATAAAGTTGTGCCTCCACCACATGAGATCCTTCTAAACAGCAAACAGAGACCTGTTAATAATAATCCCATCAAGGACCATGTGGTGACTACTCCTCTTGTTAGTGATCCGGACACTACAGTCAAACCTGCTCCTCCGATTACTAATCAGAAGACATCAACTTCAGGCACAAAGGATAAAACCATCATTGAGAAAAGGGTGGAAGAGGATGTTCAAGCATCTCTTGGGTTGGGTTTAAAATCTACTGTCACACAACCTAAGACTTCAAAAACCACTCAGTCTAAACCGGTTAAGAAAGATCACAATCATCTTAAAAGACAAAGTAATCATAATGTTAAACAAGTAAAATTTGTCAAAGAAGGTGAAAATCAAAAGGTTGAGACCAAAAAAGCCCATACCTGAAGTTTGCTCCCCACCCCACAAGAGATCTCCGAGTCCTATTGAGAGGAGATCATGCTATACTTGTGGACAAAGAGGCCACATTTCTTCATACTGTCCTCGCTATCAGACACCTAGGCTTAAAGTTGAACTAGATCAAGAAGTTAAACAGTCTTCTTCAAAATAGAGATCTAAGACTCCTCGTAGGTCTAAAACACCTGCTAGGTCTTTTACCCCTCCCCAACACCACATACAACACAGCCAAGTCACTGGCAAGTCTGTGATGCCTGAGGTGAAACCTGTTTTTGAAAATAAACCTAAAGTTCAAACAGTAAATCAGTCATCGGTTTACCACAAACAATCCTTACACAAGGATGGTCTGTGGAAAGCTAAAACATCTGATGTGTCTGATAGTGTTGATAAGCTGAAGGATAAGGTCTCTCCAACTGCTAAATGTCAATGGGTTGAGTTTGTAATGTGTGATGCCTCTGGGAAACCCAAGCCAGTCAAGGCTTGGGTCCCCCTCCTTAACTAATTATTTTCTATTGTGTGCAGGTTGTCCGCTATAGTGCTTCTACCAACACATGGATTGTAGATAGTGGATCATCCAGGCACATGACGGGAAATCAGTCTCTCCTTTTCAACGTCAAACAAATTAAAGGGGGACACGTTTCTTTTGCTGGAAACAAAGGAGGATACATTACCGCATAAGGAGAAGTAGGTAATGGACATGTAAAGTTTGATAAAGTAAATTTTGTTTAACAGTTGGAAAACAATTTTCTTTTAGTTTCTCAGATATGTGACAAGGGCTTCAAAGTGATGTTTGACAATCAGAAGTGTTACATTCTGAAGAAGGAGATGGAGATTCCAGAGGATTAGGTATTAATGTCAGTGTCAAGGTACAAGGATTTGTACGTCTTGGATATGTAAACTGCTTATACAAATGAGTCCACAGTTCAGTGCTTCTTGTTAAAGGCAACAGAGAAGGAGTCCATCTCTTGGCACACGAGAATGGGACACATAAATCAGAGGAAGATGAACCATCTGATTCATAACAACCTACTTGAGGGAGTTACTGTAAAGAACTTCAAACTTCCAGATTTTTGTGTCTCATGCAAGAAGGGAAAGCAGACCATGAAGTCTCACAAGACCAAGAATGTTAACTCTATCGAGATGCCCCTGGAGCTACTGCATATGGATCTATTCGGTCCTGTCAGCACGAAGAGTATAGCTGGATGGATGACTACTCATGTTTCTCCTGGATGATGTTTCTGAAAGCTAAGTAAGAAACCTTTGAGTCGTTCAAGGTGCTCGTCATAACACTAGAGTCTCTTTACAATCTAAAGATAAGGAAGGTACGTTCAGACAATGGAACTAAGTTCAAGAATCAGTGGATGGATGCTTTCTGCAAAGAAAAGGGAATTGTTCATCGGTTCACCTCTGCATACACGCCACAGTTGAATGGAGTTGCTGAACGGAAGAACAGGAGCTTGATCGAGACTACAAGGACTATGTTAGTAGATTCAAAGTTTCCAGTACAGTTCTGGAATGAAGCTGTTGCCAATGCGTGCTACACACTTAAACGTGTGTTAGTAGTTAAGCGGCATGGGAAGACTTGCTATGAGTTGCTTTAGAAGCGCAAACCGAACCTGGAGTATCTTGAACCATTCGGAGCTCCATGCACGTTACTGAAGAAGACTTCGGAGGGCAAGTTCAGCAAGAAAGCTAATCAGGGGATCTTTCTTGGATACAACATACCAGACAAACGGGTTTATAACAACTCAACAGGTCAGGTAGAAGTGTGGTGCAACGTCGATGTGCAAAGATACACCCCCTCGCTGGAAAAGGTCCATCGTCATTCTTCGACTATGAAGGCTTTTTCAAATCATTCAACCTTCCTCAGATAGATTCAGATGAAGAGATTGCTGCTTAGATTATGTACGATGTCCTAAATACACCGAATCTGGATACCAGCAAGGTGACACCAACATGTGGTGCTTCGGGATCTTTAGCAGCTGCTCAGGACGAGAGTGATGATTCTTCAGATGATGAAGAAGTAGTTGAGACAAGCAATGAGCATAACGTTAATAAAAATGGAAGCTTAACAGATGCTGGAAATGCATCAGGGAATCCGAACACTGAACTGGCCTTTTCCAATCTGGATACTGAAGTTGTCGTTCCTACGACACCCGTGACTAGGATCGGTGTGAATCACCCTCCTGAGAGTATCATCGGGGATATTCACTCCAGTGTGCAGACGAGAAGTCAGCTATACTCTGCTGATTATGCTGAAATTATGGAAAAGGGCTACGTCAATGATGGGGCTTTCCAATGGTTTGTTTCTTAAGTCGAGCCCAAACACGTAAGTGATGCCCTAAAGGATGAGGCTTGGGTTAACGCTATGCAGGAAGAGCTGCTACAGTTGAAGAATCTTGGAGTGTGGACACTCGTTGACAGGCCCAAAGGAGTTAAAGTGATAGGCACCAAGTGGGTGCTACGCTACAAGAAGGACGACCAAGGTGTCGTAATCAGAAACAAGGCACGATTGGTTGTTCAAGGCTTCAGACAAGTCGAGAGAGTCGGCTATAATAAAGTGTTTGCACCAGTGGCTAGAATGGAAGCAATCCGTATCTTCCTAGCCTATGCATCGTATATGAAGATCAAAGTCTATCAACTAGATGTAAAGAGTGCATTCCTTCATAGGGAAATCCGTGAAGAAGTCTACGTCAGTCAACCCGAAGGATTCGAGGATCCTTACCATTGCGATAGAGTCTACAAACTGGACAAGGCTCTGTATGGGCTACACCAAGCTCCTCGAGCTTGGTATGAAAAGCTCTCCACCCACCTGTTAAAGCATGGTTTTCGCCGGGGTGTGCTTGACTGCACGTTGTTTATCAAAGAAAAAGATGGAGATTTACTAATGGTGCAAATTTATGTGGATGACATTATCTTCGGTTCACGAAACGAAGATATATGTAAAGAATTCGAATCTGTGATGAAGGCAGAGTTTGAAATGAGTGCCATAGGATAAATGAAGTTCTTTCTGGGATTATAGGTGGATCAAACACCTACTGGTATTTTTCTGCATCAGACTAAGTATGTTGGAGACATTCTGAGTCGATTTGATATAGAAAATGTCACTGTTGCCGGTACCCCACTCGCCACAAATCATGATGTGGCACCTGATGAGAATGGGGATTTGGTGGATGCCACTATGTATTGTGGGATGATCGGATCGCTTATGTATCTCACTGCCTTGCGTCCAGATATCATGTATGCCACATGTTTATGTTCTAGGTATCAAGCCAAACCGAAAGTAAATCATCTGATCGGGGTGAAAAGGATTTTTCATTATCTGAAGGGTACTCCAACATTGGGGTTGTGGTATCCTCATGATGATGACTTTGAGCTAACTGCGTATAGTGATTCAGACTACGGCGGCTACAATATGAACTTCAAGTGAACATCAGCAGGGTGTCAGTTCTTTGGAAGGCGTTTAGTCACCTGGCAATGCAAGAAGCAGACCTCGGTTGCCTTATCAACCTGTGAAGCTAAATACGTTGTTGCTGTAAGTTGCTGCTCTCAGATCATCTGGATCCAACAGCAAATGCGAGACTATGGTTTGCAATTTTCTCATACCCCTATATTTGTTGATAACTCTGCTGCCATAGCTGTAACTAAAAATCTTGTTCAACACCTTAAAACAAAACACATCGGCATCAAATATAATTTCATATGCGATTGCTATGAAAAACAATTAATTGATGTGATTTAAATAAACACGGATATTCAGTGCGCCGACCTCTACACCAAACCTTTTGATGTTTTAAGGATTCAACTTCTACTTGCAAAACTGCTTTCTCCTTTTTAGTTTCTTCTAAAGAATTTAAATAGAACTTGATATCATTAGATTGATTTAAAGCAACAACTTCGGTTTCCCTTAGTTGTTTCCCTAAAAGTTCTATCTTTTCTTTGAAGTTGTTAGAGGTCAACGGAGTGAAAAAGAAAAGTGACATCATTTCAGAAGACACAGATGCTTAGTCCGACACTTGTTTAGCTTTTCATTTTTATTTTATTTCTATTTGTTTTTAATTTCCTTGTCTTATAAAAATACAAAAACACAAAAAGCTTTTTTGTTTTAGAATTTTAGGGAGAGATTAGTTTACTTTCAGTATTTATTTACTTAAAAAAAAGGGGGGAGGGCAGATAAGCTAAAAAGGCAAAAACAACAAAGATAAGAATGTGATTCAACACTATGGAAAGTGATAGTACACAGGCGTCGAGTTACTTGAAACACCAAAAAGATTTTCAATTCTTGCAAGTTTAATTAAATCATAGAAACATATTAGTCAGAGAAGTCTAAGTCTAACAAATTGGGAAAATGATAGTACGCTTGTTTGTTACTG
>BJCO01817957.1:0-12726 GCA_018326465.1 Flaveria floridana | reverse complement strand
TTGAGTTTGAATGTGTTAATCATTACAACATTATTCACATCAATTCAAACAACCACAAACCTATATAATTAATTATTACACAACCCATTAATGAAATATATAAACATTATAACATAAACAGTTAAATGTATTTCATTAATAAACATTCAATTACATATGATCAAGACAATAAAAGATATTACATTCAGCTCAGAATCTAGGGACACATGTATCAACAGCCAGTCGTCCTTGTGAGTGGGTCGTATGACTTAGTCGCACGACTGAGCCATACTCATGGCTCAGTCGTACGAATGAAGACTGTAACCTATAAATACCACTTAATTCGTGGAAAAACGTAACACTTCGAGAATTCATAAACCCTGGCCGTCCCAGAACGTCCAAGTCATCCCTTCCAACTTCATAGAGTGTTTCTGATCATTCCTAATCAATTCTTAACATTTTCTAATCGTTAGTTTTGATTAGATTAACGTTCTCCCTGATTGGATTGCCAATCAAATAGGATTCTGCACTATTTGATCTGGTTTCATGTAGATTAGGTTAGTACCAGTTCGTACTCGGTCGTAACACGTCTGAGGTGATCAAAGGATTTCTGTTAAAAGATCATGCCTGAGATGATCATCGGTCGTAACGTTTATTTATCAAAAGTTAAATTTGAGTGTATGGAAATGGATGAAGTCAAACTCATAAGTATGAGCCAATCTCACGATTGAACCATAAGAATGGACCAATCGCACGATTGGACCATAAGTATGGACAAGTCGCATGATTGGACCATAAGTATGAGCAAATCACATGAATGGACCATGAGTATGAGCTAATCACACGAATGGACCATGAGTATGGGGCTAACCATGCGATTGGATCATAAGAATGAACCAATCGTACGGCTGAATAAAGGAGTCTGAGTCAATCGCACGACTGAACCTCAGTCGCACGATTGAGTCGTGCGCATGGGTCCAGTCGCACGATTGAGGCATGCGCATGGGTCCAGTCGCACGATTGAGGCATGCGCTTGGGTCCAGTCTGAAATCCAAAACAGTATAAAAGGAGACTCAGTCGGTCGTAAACCCTACGCACTTCAAAAAATTCTCAAAAACCGCCCATTACCCAGACACTCTGCATAAATTTCCAATATTTGTGATTACTCTCCGATTCGATTTCTGACTATATAGTTTTCATCTTCAGGTACTTTGCGGATGAAATCGAGACAAATAAACAGTTTAATCGAACCTAATCAATCAAAATGGTTAAAACAAATAATCGGGACTAAAAACCTAAAATAGACCACTTAAATGGACACTAAAGTTGATTTTAATGACATTAATGCTATTTCGAGTCCCTGCGAACCTAATGAATCTAAACACGAAGTCTAATTTAACGTTTTGACGAAGATTCAAATTTATTGGTTCGAACAGTGCAAGATACGAATGGACAGATTGATGAACTTCAGTCGCACGATTGAGCCAGACGTATGATTCAGTCGCATGATTGAGCCAAACGTATGATTCAATCGCACGATTGAATCAATCGGTGACTTAGTCGCACGATTGACTCAACCGCATTGGAATAACATACGACTAAGTTCAGTCGCAGGCTCAATCATACGACTAAACTCAGTCGTATGGCCCAATCGCATGATTGAACTAGTTGGTCAACATCATTTCAATTAAAGTGTTATCCTTTATGAACGGATCTAACGTTTATGTTTCTTGTGTTGCATCAACATGGCTGAGAGATGGACTATGAGCACCAAGCATAACATTTGTGCTCATCTGGATGCTATTTCTCGGGACGCGTCTGAGTTCGCTGGGATCATTTCTTTCCTACGTAGATCCAGGATCTACAGGGCCATCTCCACTCCATACACACCTTATAGATTGATCCAGCAGGCATTTTGGGAGAATGCCACCGTTGACTGCTCTGCTGAGCCATACTACCTCCGATGCTCTATCTTCGGATAGGATATTCGGATCGGGGAAGACGATTCGGGTCGGGGAAGACGATCCAGCAAGCTACATCCCCTTACGGTACGGGGATGCTTTCTTTGGATTAAGTATGCCGGCGACATCAATGCTGGTGTGCTTAACAAGAGCACCATGTGCCCCCAATTTAAGTACTTGGCACATGTTATCTTGAAGTGTATAGTCTCCAGGTGTGGAGGGTTTGATGAGCTGTCGGACCAAATCCAGAACGCATATGTTGCGCTGGTGCTGAACCACCCGTTCAGTTTCTCACGCATGCTCTTCTCTTACTTGACAGAGAACATCGAGTCCAAAGGCAAGGAAGGCTTCTGCATGTATCCAATATTTTTGCAGATGATTATAGACGAGAAGCTTCCTATGCTGCCTAAGGATGAGGATGATGCAGTGACTCTAAAGGTGATGGATGATACCACCTTGGGCAGAATGAAGGTCTACCGGGGGAAGCAGGTGAAGCCCCCAGTAAGGAGACTATTCAGCCATCTGGCCAATGAGGGATACATGGCGCCAGCTCGTAAGAAGTGGCGTCATAACGATAGTGATTCTGACGTCGAGCCGATTATGGCTCCTACTGATGAGGATGATGACGATGATGACCATGATGATGGTCAAGGTGGTGGAGATGCAGGCCCCGGTCATTCACAGGCCACTGACACGTCTACCATATCTCCACCACCTCCACATAGTAGTACCTCTACTCCTGGTGGATCGGAGAAGGCTACCATCCACCGGGACTTCCTGGTTGATGAGGAGGAGGATGAGTCAGATGAGGAGCCTCTCACGAGGACCATCGGTAGCCGAGTTGTGGCTACCGAAAGGGGCAAAGAGGCGGTTGGGGGACGCCAGGCTGGGGCTGAAGGTGCTGAGACTGATGATGCCACTTATACACCTCCCCAGCCAACTAGCCCAGGGGGACCCTAGCTTGCCAGGGGGTCGAGGCTGAAGAGAATGGCCCAGCCCCACGACAAGAAGGGCTAGAGACGGAGGATAGTACTGATTACCACCTCCACTACCATAACTACTATAGCCACCACTACCACCACTCCTACCACCACTCTCACCACCACTACCAACACTCCTATTACAACCACACATACCTCCACAGCCACCACTACGGCTACCTCCACAACAACCACTACTGCCACCGCCACAGCCACCACTACTACCACCACCACAGCCACCACTATTCCCACCACCTCACCTACCATACCCACATCTAATCCACCACCATTCACATTCATTCCCACTCCATCATACACCACATCCACCACCACATCTACCATACCTCAAACTGGCCCTTCCACATCATCGATACCTCCACAGGGATCTCCTCTGCCCACTGTTGGGTTAGAGGAGCAGCTAGCTAGCCTCAACCGTCTGGTGGTCAAACTGCTCGTAACAGATGACATACGAGCTAACAAGATGAACCAGTTGATGGCAGTCAATGCTGCACAGGGCAAGCAAATAGCCGTGCTGATTGAGAGAGACGCAGCTCAGAGTCAACAGATCTCCCATTTGACTGAGAGAGATGCTTCTCATGAGAGAGACTTAGCTAGGGCTCATCATGCCCTCACTGCACAAAATGAGCTACTGATGGCCTCGGTGAAGAGGATTGAAGTGGTTGAGAAGAAGAACAAGAGGCTGATGCTTAGACTTAAAGGGGCGAAGGGTGAGCCCTTGAAGATAAAGGGGGATGGAGATGATGGTGATGATGATGATGACGATTCGTCCGATGATGAATCGGATGATGATGATGATGATGATGAGGGTGAGGCTGAAGGAAATGGAAATGACAAAGAAGGGGGAGATGATGATGAGCCTAAGCATGAAGGTGATGCATCTGCATCAGCCTCAAATCCATCTGCTCGGGAGAGGCGCACTAAGAGGAATCAAGATCAGCGACCCTCCTCTTGAGCGATCAAGGCAAAAGTAATGATTAAATATCTTTGTATTTGAAAACTTTTGTACTTGAATTATGTATTAGACTAATGTAATTAATGTTTATTAATGTTTAATTATCTTTATTACTGATATGTGTGTGATTGTGTCTTAAATGTTTAATCAAACAGATGAAGCTGAATAGACAGACGACTATGATGTTGCACCCCTTTAGCAAATCAAGACTCAGCTAACTATGATTCTTGATTTACAAGGGTTCGTGCGAAGATCTGTAAGCTACACACCTGAAGAGGGAGAGATCATTCATGATTTAACAGATGAGCAACTAGCCGACATGTTTCGACTCAACCCGGATGAGCTAGTCAAGGATGCTCCCGAGGTTGATGTTATCAGTAATGAAGAGCTGCAAGATGTTGATAAGATTGACATCGAGGATATCACTACAGAAGAGTATCCTCAGTACACTAACCAACAGGGAAATGTTATCCCCGATCTAGGTGAAACATTTGGCAGTGATACTTTTGGAACTCGTGATGCAAAGGAGAAAGAGAAAGAGAAAGAAGAAGGGGAAGCCCAAGCTACGGATGTTGATGTTGAAATTAAGAAGGCTGAGTGGGAAGTGTGTCTAGCTGAGATGAGAGCCCAACGAGAACCGCCAAAGTCAAATGCCTACACCAAACTCTACCGAGTGAAGAAGCATCAGAAGGTGTCAGGCAAAATTATCAGTTGGGCTTATTTTGAAGACTTGGATGTTTATGTGGTGAAGAGGGAGAAGGGGATTGAGTGCTTCAGATATCCTCATGATCTGAAGACTCTTCACGGTTTTGAGCTAAACAGGCTTGCTTGTTTAGACCTTTTGTACGCCAATCCGAAGAAGATGTCGGGTTGGTTTGAGATGGCGCTCAAGAAGAAATACCACACCAGATGGGTCAACTTCAGGCCTCAACAGCCTAAACGGTTCATAAATAAGACCGAAGTTGATCCTAACACTGGAAAGCCTAAAGTAGTGTTGAAGTGGAGTCCTCCGCGCACATGTCGAATATCCCACTACAGGAAATGCCTCAGGACTTCACTCCACGCTTCAAGTGGTGGTATTATGACAGGCGAACGGGTGAAGCAGTCATAGTTTTACACAAGGACGGGCAAATACAGACTATCGGGTATTTAACCCTATGTGGCTCACGAACTTGTCTGCAGATGATGTATACACTCTCTACAAGTGGCCACTATTCTATGACACACAGGACATTATACAAGCTCTATAGTTTCAACACATCATAAGACTCTGCTTTGCATTCGAGATACATGCAGGAGTTACAAGAGAAGAGAAGTATAAGAAGTTTTAAGATCACGTGAAGAATGTTAGACATTAGGCTAAACTAGGTCCAAGGGGGATTTTGTTGATACATCTTGATGTACCTAGTTTACATTCTCAAATGTAAAAGTCTTTCATATCTTACACTTATGTAGTCCAATGTAAAGAAATGATTGAATGATATATTAAATGCATTGTGATGTTTATATGTGATTGATTATGTCATATTATCTTTATATTGAATGTGATTCACATGTATGAACTGAATATATAGGTTTGATGTTGGTTTTACATAGTTCTAAGTCGATAAGAACTTAGAAATGTGTTTAACTTAGTCATGTGGACATTCATGCTAATGGACCATACTTATGGCCCATACATATGAATGAACCATGCTTATGGACAAGTCACATGACTAAACCAGGTGACTGGATCAGTCGTATGATTGAGACATGAGATTGGTTCAATCGCACGACTAAACCTTCATTTGTGTGTATGAGTCAACCGCATGATTTAGTTGCACGACTAAACCATGTTAATGGTTCAGTCATACGAATGAACACTGATAACCTATAAATACCACATAATTCGTGGAAAAATGAAACACATCATAATACTTCGTATACTTTCTTACCCTAGCCGTCCAGAGCGTCCATTGTCGCAAATCCAAGTTCATAGTTCGTTCCTGATCGATTCCAATCTGTTCTTTTACGTTCATCACATCGTTAGATCGATCGAGTTATTCGTTCTCACTGATTGGATCGCCAATCAAATAGAATTCCGCGCTATTTGATCTGGTTTCACGTAGAATCCGTTAGTACTCCGTACATACATGGTCTTAATAGTTCTACATCCCCTTATCTACATCTTTTTTCATGTTTTGGCACTATTATGCATAGTATACCTAAGATTTTCAAGACAAAGTTTTCAAGAGGTTTTAACAAGAAAATAAATTTTCCTATAATAAAATATGTTATATAAAGTCCTTTAAATAAAAAATTCACACTGACCCGGCAGCACGGCCCCTGGCCTTGGACCCCATTAGGGGTTGCAGCCCCTAGAACCCCGCTATTAGGGGTTGCCACCCCCGAACCCCCGCTGTCCCGTGGAGGGTCGGTTATATGGTTTATTTCCCATTGTTGATGAAATGTGAATGTATAGACTAAGAGTTATTTCCAGTATGTGTATAACTAAAGATGTAAGTGGAACTTAAAGGAATGTTATTGGGTCCCATAACGTGTACCTTTGTAAAGTAAAGTCTTGCAAGCAAACGAAGAGGTGGGTTGCATTTGTTGTGCCCTCGTGACAGTAAGGACTGGATTGGCATGTCAGAAAAGTAAAGGCTCGAACAGGAAGGTTATTAAGGCCTGGATTGGCATGACAATAATGGTCTGTTTGGGTACGACAGTAAGGCCTGGATTGGCATGTCGGTAAAGTCCTGTTTTTAACATAGGCACTAATAATAACTGGGAATTGACGGGTAAAGAAGAGTAATAGTTAATAATTATGCAAAAGTCTTAATGATAAAGCATTGATAAAGTGATAATCTGTATATACTGATGTTCTATTAGGTGATGATTACTTTTAAATGATAAAGCTAATATATCTTACAAAAAAGTTATTTAACGAATTAAACCTAGAATTCACTCAGCGAAGCTGACTTTTGTATGCATATTAGTTGATAGGTGAGTTGTTGGACTTGAGTGAATATGGGCATGGATTCTAGAAGCTACTTGGCATTTGAAGGCTGGCATCCCAGATTAAAAAGATTATTAAGAAGATTTTTAATGACTATTTGATGTTTTCAAGACAATGTTAATGTTTTATTTTAATTATGTCGTAATGGATTGAAACTTAATATACTTTTTCGCTGCAATGTATATCTAAATGAATGTTTTAAATCTATGTTTCTTGCTATGAATGACCAACTGTGAGGTATCCTGGGATCAGAGCCTTATATATGAGGCTCTCTACAGTCTCATGGGAGGTGTGTAGGTTTCTTAGAGTTTCTACAAACAGGCTGATGACATGGACCATAATGTCCTTTTTCACATGTTGGGCATTTTGGTGGGGGTCCACATTTCCTGTTTAAATCCTTGAAATTAGTTCTCCTATATTCTTGATTGTTGTCCTATGTTATCTTAAGGATAGAATTGCGGGTTTTATTTTATTAAATTTCTATGGCTATAGGCACCAGCCTCTACCGCATCAAAATAGGTGGTCGGTTTTGTTGCTTTAATAAACGTTCGATATTCTATAGGCAATACCCAAATAGATCTTCGGATGCGATTTTCTTTAGTTGTTACAAGATACGGTGCCAGTCAGGATAACTTATTAAATTTTTTGACATACTCCCTGTATGTCTTAGTTCCAAACTCTTGTTGCATAAACTCAATTTTGATTCGATTTGTCTCACTCGGGGCATAAAAGTATTGAGTGAATAGTTTAAAGAAGTCCTTCCAGGTTAGATGATAAGCTAAATCATTGCCTTAACACTCCTTCTGAATTCTCCACCTGAAAAGTGCCATAGACTCAAACAAATGGCCACAAATCGAACTTTGCTTTTCTCTAAACAGTCACTAATCTCTTGAGTGGCTTCTACTTCACTCAGCTATTCATGTGCTTCAAAAACACTCTTCTTTCTATCAAATAAAGGTGGGTTGCAAGACATAAAAGTATTAGAATTTCTTTCTTTAGAGACATTCATATCTTTAGATTTCAAAGATATCGGGTCTTTTTTCAACTTATCTGCTTAGATTATTCAGGTTGTGTTGAGGTAATGCTTCCTTATGATCTAGCTAGTATATCAGTTTCTTGCCTCACTTGTCCTTGTGTACTGGTAAAGATTTGGGGAACTCAAATGGCTATTCTATCTATAGCCTCTTCACTTAATTCTAATGGTCCATTATGGTGAGTTGAAAGATCAAAAGATTTTCAGGTATCATCCTTTCTTCACTCGCCCATTATAGACAAGACTGGAGTACTAACTTGTGAATCAGAATGATGATTGTTTTCCAGTCAACATATTCAAGAATTCTAGAAAAGTACTATTTCAACGTTTCATTTAGAGTGGTTATAACATATATTTCACATAATATACATTATAAAACATGTTTTCCTATATAATACATATAGAGGCAGAATTCTACTACTGCCTTTCTCGGGCTCAAGCCTTTTTTTAGCCCCTGTTGAAATATTCAATTGAGAATTTCTATATTTGCTAACCCTAAGTTTATGTAGGTCCATTTGATCGGTTTTTCAGTGCAGAAAATAGTTTGAATCGTTCAATACCAATCACAAACAACTCACACAAAGATTTAATGAACTCAATAAGACCAAAAAAGTATTCAAAGGTGATCCAATAAGCAACAATACACAAAGAAATGAAATAAGCTCAATATATTCAATAATACCCTCTTGCAACAAAAATATTCGATTAGGGTTTTGCAAGGATCCTGAAGAGCTCCATGAACGTTTTTAGGAATGATTTGAGATATAAAACAAGATAATAGGCAGACATTAATCAATCCAGATTGACTCCGCGTCCAAACTCCATCGATGATAGAACCAATTATGTTATCATGAGGATGATCTTTCAAGGTCTTGAAATCGGCAGTCATGGGTGGGATGTGGCTGGTTGGATGATTAAGTGATGGACTGGATGGTGAGGTAGAATAGGGTAAAGTAATAGGACTGGTTGGTTGAGATGTGGAATGTAAAGGTGATGAGGATGGTGATGTGGACATAGGTGGAGGAGGAAGGTCAAACGAGGATGAGGATGATGCAACATCGACTGATGTAGCATCATTTGTTGTTATGACGGGAGGGATAATAGGTTCAACTGGTAAAGGAGCGGGAGGGATTATGTTAGTTGTAGCATTGGAGATAGACGCATCATCATCAAAAACTGGAAGATTAAATGATTTAAAAACCGTATCGGAGTCGAAGAACCAAGCTGGTTCTGAAGGAACATCAGAGGAATTCGATTCCTGCCAATCAACATAAAAGGATTCTTGAACGATACATGTTCTCTTGTTATATACACAATAAGATTTTTGAGAAGAAGAGTAGCCTACAAAATAACACTCATCAGATACAGCGCCAAATTTTGTCTTCTGTGCTTGAGTGTTCAATAGAGTGCACGAGCAACCGAATGGTCGAAAGAAGTCAATCAAGGGCTTTCTCCTGTGAAATAGTTCATACGGAGTTTTCATCTTATCCTTGACTATCAACACCCTGTTGAGAACATAAGAAGCACAATTCACCGCCTCGACCCAAAAAATGATGTGTAAGGAGGATTCTATTAACATTGTACGTGCAGCTTCAATGAGGGTGCGATTCTTTTGTTCAACTACATCATTCTGTTGAGGAGTCCTCGCGGCACTGAACAGTCTTAATATTTCTTTGGCTGCACAGAAAGAGTCAAATATCTGATTTTTGAATTCGGTACCGTTGTCACTTCGAATAGCCATAACCTTCCTTTTGCTTATAGTTTCAATCAAAAGAATTAACTTCTGCAGCTCCTCAGCAGTCTCTCCTTTGTGAGCAAGAAATCTTACCCATGAATATCTGTAATAATCATCTGTAATCACAAGACAGAAAGATTTCTTAGCAATTGATTTAACACTTATTGGGCCAAACAGATCAGTATGTAACAACTCGAGGGGATTTGAGATGCAATTTTCAATTTTAGCTTTGTGTGGTTTCTTATGTTGTTTTCCCTTTGCACATGCCATACATTTCTCAACCACAGAAAAGTCTTTTAAAGTTAATCCCCTAACGAGATTGTTTTTAACTAATTTGTTTATAATTTTGAAATTAATGTGGCCCAATCTACGATGCCATAAAAAAGACTCAGAGGTGGAAGCTTTAGAAAGAAGACCGGTGACTGTAGATGATGAATCTTTTGAATTCATGTCAAGAAGGTTTGTATCATGCTTTCTTGGAGCCCGCATGAGTACCATATTATCTGGAATATCTATCTCAGATTTCAAAAAGAGACATTCATTGGACTTAAATAAGACCGGAATGCTTTTATCACAAATCTGAGAGACGCTCAACAGATTGAATGCAAGCTCGAGCACGAAGTTGACTTTCTCTAAGGTAAGAGAGACATTGGAAACTTCTCCTTGACCTATCATTTTTCCTCCCTTCTTGTCTCCGGCGAAAGCAACGTAACCACCATTGATTATTCAGTAGTTAGTCAATAAATCTTTAAGCCCCGTCATATGTCTTGAACATCCACTATCAACATGCCAAACACTATTTACAGGCTTAGTGGATGCCTCCTGCAATAATATCAAGAGAGAGTTGACCAGGTGAAGTGGGAACCCAAGTTTGAACAACTTTAGGTTTAGCTGAAAGAGATTTCTTACAAAAGAAATTATTAACTAATTTATTCAATCTACACCCAAATGAATCTTTATTATCATGTCTATGACGTAGCTGAGGACAGTGCTTAACAGCATGATCATCTTCACCACATTGAAAAAAGTGTGGTTTTAATCTAGATTCATTATGTAATGAAGTAGATGGTTTATCTGGGGTTTTATCTATGCATATTTCTTCATCACATTCAGATAATCTTGAATCATCATCACTGTATACCTCATACATGTTAACAGAGCTGGCTTTATTTGAAAAAAAAATGATTATGAACTGAAGAAAATAAGGGGTTATCTGAGATACATGTGGTACTAGTACCACTAGTACTTGCCTCAGATGAAGATATAATCCTGTCATTAAACACAAAAATTTTAGCAGGGATAAATGATGGAATGGGATGAGAAATGAATTTTTTAAATGAGTTAGGTTTTGTTTCCTCATCACTTTTCACAGTATAATCATTTAAAGAATTATAATCAATATCACGATCCACAGCATTTAAAGAACAAACAGAAACATCACTAGAACAGAACGAAATAGAGTCTTTTACAGCATCACTAGAAACAAAAACTGAATTTAAACTAGAGTTATGATCTAAAAGAGAATGCTGAGGTTCAGGTGTATTAATGCTAGAGCATCCAAGCCCTCTAGTCAATCCATAATCATAGTCCTCACGAACATGCATAGGATTCACACCTTCTAAACCTGCAGACATACTGTTAGTATCTATTTGGATTAAGTCATTAGAAAGATGGGGAATGGACATAGGTGAATAACAGTAAGTACTAGGAGGAGGATAAACCTTAGCATTTTCATAGCCCAAACCTGTTTTAATCCTAGCCCCCCGTTGAGATTTACATAAATCATCATGTTTCATTCCCGATTTGTTCCATTTATCAAGTTTTGACTGAAACTTGCTTGTTTCAAACTCAGCAAGAGCAACCCTTTCAGTTAAACTATTAATCTCAACATTTCTTTCCAAAACAATTCTTTTTAAATGATCGTTTTCTTTTAAGGCCTCATCTAATTTAACAAAATATTTTGACTCATTTGTTTTATGCTCATCGTTCATTCGTTTCAAATCCTTTTCATTATCGATCAATAAACGATTAGCCTTATAAACCCTAAAAAGTCTTATTTTGCAAGGAGATGAACACATATCTTGAATTACCTCATAGGGAAGTCCCATCACCACCTTCTCAGCTGCAAGGGCTTTCTCACATTGACACACCGGAGTACTCAACTTGTTTTCCTTGACGGTGGTAGCAGCATTATCATCATTATTTCCTGGCTCTGTGGTTTGAATTTCTTGCTTCCCACCTTCCTTCTGAATTCCTTCTTTCAAACTCTCCTTCTCTTCAACTCCGTCATTAAACTCCTTAAACAAATCAAAATCTTCCTAACAGTTTGTCTTCATTTCCTCTTCTTCAATCTCAGCCACTAACGCTTGATTGACCTCTTCTCTTGTCATTTCAACTTCTGAGCTCCAATCAAAATTAGAGATTAAAGCTGTCTCTTTCTTGTGACTCATCTCTTCTTTTCCCCCACTAGCAACCAGTTTTGGAATTCCAGAATTGTTGGGATCGGTGACAACTGGAAATGGACATTCTCGTTTAAAGTGTCCCAATTGCTTGCAATTGAAACATCTTAGCTTAGTGTTAACCCAATTTGGAGTTGGAACTTTGACCTCCAAAATTCTTTCTACCGGTGCGCTCCATAAATCTTCGAGCTCTAAGTGTTAACATTGCTATTTGCCATTGAAAATCAGTCTCTTCGAGATCATCTGGATCCATTTGATACATGTCTTCCATTATCATTCCTTTACCTTTCAAATCTCCAGCAACTAATGCTTCATAACTCTAAACAAACATCCCAAAAAGAGCCATAGTCTCAGCTTGAACAGAGGTTTCAACAGTCGCTTTCAACTTCCCTTGCTCTCTCCTCGGGTTATTACAACCTCCAGAATAATCACATGAGTGCACTCCTCCTTGATGCGATGCTTGCATTGGAGAGCTTGCAGCGGAAGATAGTAATGCAGGATTCTGAGAATAACCGAATGTCGGCATGATGGACTGATTAAACTCCCTCCTTTTCAGATCTAAGTCAAAGGACTTCAGCTTGTTAATCACATCCATCAGCTTATAATCA
>BJCO01817955.1:0-13158 GCA_018326465.1 Flaveria floridana | reverse complement strand
AAACGAGCTTTTAAATGGTCAAATTCGGTTAAAAACGCGTTTTAACGGGTTAAACACAAAAACGAGGCTTTCAACTACTAGAGGAAAAATTTCAAAATCAAATGAATTGAAACTTAGTAAAATGTCTTTAAAATGTTATATCCTGGTCTAAGACTCAAAAACATGAAAGTTCATAAGTAACCGTTAAAACTCTTCGGTTTTACCGGAACCGGGAACGTTAAACACATAGGTATTAAACCGAACCTGTAATCTAAAAATTTGTGCACACTTACTTAGTAATAAGTTACTTTAACTTCAAAAACCTGATTTTTGGTTATAAAATTCATTTAGCACAAGAAACCAAACTTGAGGGTAGAAACTGTCAATTTTGAAACTTTAGGGGCTAAACTGTAAAATTTGGCCAAAATTCATAACTGACTAAAATGAGCCTAATAATCACTTTAAAAACATATTTAACCTATATTATTAACTTAATAGTGTAAAATCCTTCATTGTATGAGAAAACTGGTCTTTCCATAAAAGGAAACTTTTTATGCAAACCCTAATCGAATCAACGCCGAATCCAACAAACTAAGACTTTGACACACTTTTTGCACCTTAAATAGGTTTAGAGCAGTAGCTAATCACTTAATATATTCATGTTAGGGTGCTACACTTGAGACATTCCTGGCACACGAAGAGTTACTTTTGCTTAACACCTAAGGTGAGTTCTAGTGTCCCCTTTTTACTACTGTTTTGGGGTAAAACATGCTCGGTTATTTATGAACTATATTGTGCTTTGTTTGATGATTCTATGTGGGATTTATGGTTACTTGCTGATACTTATATCATGATCATTAATTCTTTCGTGAACCGCTTATTTATTTGGATAGATCTATTTAGGGAATCCCCCACACACAGTGGCTCCCGCTACAGGAGGTACCCCACTGAGATCCTGAGGGGTCGTTTATGGCATGTGACAGGTTTTGCTAAGAAACTATGGTGAACCATCCGGGCAGGTATGGTTCACTTGTATGGGGCTCAGTTCTCCCCTTTTTCGGGGGTTAACCGGTAAAACACAACCTTAGAAGAGGCTAACCGGGACTGAGTGCAGGGTTGCTTGTGATACTCCCACATTATTGAAACTATGAGTATTTCCTTTTTATCTAATGAGGATTTTGTTAAGCACATTTGCTTTTAAACTCTAAGCACTTAAATTCACCAACTTTTTAGTTGACATAATTTCTTTTTGAGCATGTTTCAGGTAATCCATGAAGAAATCTTAGCTATTGTTGAAGACCTAGACCTATCCCCGAGACCATGGCATTGGCTTATTATCGCTTATTGAACAATTTGAACAATTGAAAATTTCTATTAAACAATACAATTTGTTTTTATGTTGATTGAATAACTCATTTGGGGGCTGGATCTGTTTCTAGCCCTGGTATCTTTTGAAACTTTAAATGCCATGTGATATTCTCTCCTTAGAGCTCTTGTATTGGTTTGTTTCCACTGCCATATATTGTTGCTAGTCTGTGACGTCCCACCCTACCTGGGCCCGGGGTATGACAACTACTTTATTCCATAACCTCTTCTCCTTACGATCAATGATTGCCACTAGTTGCTCTACGTAATTGAGCTGTTCATCCACTTTGATGTCCTCCGGTGGTACAACCATGTCTTCGTCTACTAAACACTTCCGCAGATGAGATACATGGAATGTCGGGTGAATTCCACTTAACTCATCGGGTAGTTCTAACCTATAGGCCACCTCTCCTACTCGATCAATGATTCGGAAAGGTCCTATATACCTTGGGCTCAACTTTCCCCGCTTTCTAAACCGAATGACACCCTTCCAAGGTGAGACTTTTAACATAACTCTATCACCCACCTGGAACTCAATCGGTCTACGCCGCTTATCAGCATACGACTTTTGCCTATCTTTGGCCGCCTTCATAAAGGCTTTGATCTTGTCGAGCTTCTCTGTCGTAGCCTCAATCACTTCAATACTCCCCAACTCCTTCTGACCAATATCACCCCAACAAACGGGTGTCCTACATCTCCTACCATATAGCATCTCGTAGGGTGGCATACCAATGCTGGCGTGATAGTTGGTGTTGTACGAGAATTCTACTAATGGTAAATGGTCATCCTAGCTTCCTCCAAAATCAATCACGCATGCTCAAAGCATGTCTTCGAGTGTCTAGATCGTCCTCTCAGACTGGTCGTCCGTCTGAGGATGATAAGCCGTGCTGATGTGTAGTCTCGTCCCCATCGCATCGTGGAATTTATTCCAAAACTTAGATGTAAACCGAGTGTCACGGTCGGACACAATAGACACTGGCACACCATGACGAGCTACAATCTCTTTGATGAATAGATCCGTGATCTCTCAGAAGAATACGTCTCTCGGATCGGTAGGAAGTGAGCACTCTTCGTTAAGTGATAAACTATCACCCATATAGCATTATACCCTTTTGGGGTACGTGGTAACTTCGTAATAAAGTCCATGGTGATGTGCTCCCACTTCCACTCGGGTATATCCAATGGTTGGACTTTCCTGTACGGCTTCTGGTGTTCCGCCTTCACCTGCAAACAGGTAAGGCATTTACTCACATACTCCGTTACGTCACACTTCATCCCCGGCCACCAGTAATCTTTCTTCATGTCGTGGTACATCTTGGTAGCACCGGGATGAATGGAGTATCGAGTCTTGTGAGCCTCGTCCATGATCTTTCCACATAGATCCCCATAATGAGGAATCCACATTCGCCCATATCGGGTTCTAATACCAAGAGTGTTTTCACCCAACTCTGCGACTAGACCTCTCATTCTTTCAGAGTTAAGACGATCTTCTTTCAGAGCCTCATCTTGAAACTCCTTGACCTGTGTCATCGCGTCAGAGGTCATAAGCAGCTGATAAGCCTTCACCCGAATTGGCTCGGGTCTCTCCTTTCGGCTAAAGGCATCTGCCACCACGTTGGCCTTGCCCGAATGGTAATGGATCTTGCAATCGTAATCCTTTATGAGCTCCAACCATCGCCTCTGCTTCATATTCAAGTCTTTCTGCTCGAAGAAGTACTTCAAGCTTTTGTGGTCTGTGAAGATCGTGCACTTTGTACCATATAAGTAGTGCATCCAAATCTTCAACGCGAAAACCACAGCTGCTAATTCTAAATCATGGGTAGGGTAGTTGACTTCATAGGTCTTTAGCTGTCGGGATGCATAGGCTATTACCCTTCCACGTTGCATTAACACGCAACCTAACCCAGAATAAGATGCATCCGAATACACCACTAAGTCCTCACTTCCCTCGGGCAATGTCAAGACAGGAGCTTGTGTTAATCTCGTCTTTAACTCCTTAAAAGCACTCTCCTGTTCTCAACCCCACACGAACTTCACGTCCTTACGAGTCAACTTTGTCAAAGGTGAGGCTATTTTAGAAAAGTCTTGAATAAACCTCCTGTAGTAGCCTGCCAATCGTAAGAAGCTACGAATCTGGGATGGCGTCTTAGGAGACTTCCATTGTATCATGGCCTCAACCTTTGCCGGGTCCACCATGACTCCCTCCGCATTTACCACGTGACCCAGAAATTACACCTCTTGTAACCAAAAAGCACAGCTTCTCTTTCCTCAACGTCTCCAACACTTCCCGAATATGACCGGCATGCTCTTCTTCGCTCCTCGAATAAATCAGGATATCATCGATGAACACAATCACTGATTTATCCAACATCGGCCGGCACACTCGATTCAGCAAATCCATAAAAGCAGCTGGTGCGTTGGTTAAACCAAAAGACATAAAGAGAAACTCGTAGTGTCCATAATGCGTGTGAAAGGCTGTTTTAGGAATATCTTGCTCCTTCACCTTCAACTGATGGTAGCCAGATTGAAGATCTATCCTCGAGAACCAACTAGCACCTTGAAGCTGATCAAACAAGTCATCAATCCTCGGTAATGGATACCGATTCTTCACCGTCAACTTGTTCCATTCACGGTAGTCAATACACATCCTCATGCTACTGTCCTTCTTCTTTACAAACAAGACCGGAGCACCCAAAGGAGAGATACTCGGTCTAACGAATCCCTTATCGAGCAACTCTTGCAGTTGCTCTATCAATTCTTTCATTTCTGTTGGAGCTAATTGATACGGTGCTTTAGCAACAGGTTGAGCACTGGGTATCAAATCGATTTGGAATTCGATTTCACGATTTGGTGGCACGTCGGGTAAATCTTCCGGGAATACATCCGGAGAGTCACGCACCACTGGTACATAAGATAGTTGTGATATTGACGTGTCTATATCCTTCACGTATTCCAGATAGGCACTACATCCACGTCTTATGCATTTTCCCGTCAATGCTATCGAAATCACCTTTGGAATCGTAGTAACGCGGTCTCCATACACTGTCACTAAACTTGCATCGGGTGCAATTAGCCGAATCATCTTCTTACGACATACGATATTTGCTTTATAGGTTGCTAACCAATCCATCCCTAGTACTACATCAAATCCACCTAGGGGCATCACATGTAATTTAGTAGTAACCCTATGACCTTCTAATTCTATGGCACAATCCTCTATCACATCAGTAACTCTAGTAGACTTACCGATAGCAGTTGCTACGTCAAAAGGCTCGCTTGTACTCCTACTGCTAGCAGACAACTTAGCATAGAAATTAGTAGAAATAAAACTCCTACTTGCACCAGAATCAAACAATAAAGAAGCACAAGTTTGATTTACTAGAAACATACCTGACACGACATCCGGATCCACTCTGGCTTCTTCCCAGGTCATGGTGTAAGCTCTAGAACTTGCCCTTTGCCCTTCTTCCTCTGGCTTCTTCCTCGCCCCAGAGCTCTCCGCCCTTGGCTTCTTACAGTCTTTGGTCGCGTGGCCCTCCCTACCACAGTTATAACACTTTAGCACCCTATAGTCTCTAGCGATGTGGCCAGGCTTGCCACAACTGAAGCATACATTCAACCCTATTCTACACTCGCCGGTATGATCCCTTCCACATTTGCCACATTTCTTCAACCCTAAGCTTGACGACACCCTACAGTCGTCCACCTTCATCCTCTTGTGGTTTGGAGTGAAACCACCATGTCCAAACCTCTTCCCACTCCAGCTTTTGTCACCACCACCTGTCCTCTTCACCTCTACCACTGCCTCCTCCCGTTCGTCGTACAGTCTGCCCACCAAGTCCACCACCGATCGAAAGGTGCCTGGCTGGGCAGTGATTAGATGCCTGAGAATATCAGCCGGTAGCCCTTGGATGTACCTCTTGATCTTCCTTGACAGCGGCGTCACCTGATCCGGTACCAGCCTCGCCATTTCGTTGAATTTGGTGGTGTACTACTAGTGGGTCATGGTTCCCGCCTCAAGTTGAAGGAACTCCCTCTCGATCCTGTCGAGTTCTCTGTGAGGATAGAATTCCTCAGTCACTAGTTGCTTCATCTCCTTCCATCGTATCTTCCCGATGGCCCTGGCACCCTCAGCTTGGATAGTATCATCCCACCAACACAATGATGAGTCAACAAAGGAGTGAGTCGCGACCTTTAACTTCTTGTCTTCGCGACACTCAATGATTTCCAACACCGCCTCCATCTCCCTTACCCAGCGGTGAGCGGCAGTAGCATTGCCATTACCATCGAAGGTCGGGGGCTTGCACTTCTGGAATGCCCCATAATTGCATCCCTTGGTTGCCACCCCCACTACATCATCTTCCTCTTCGTCCGACAATAACGTCTCAGGCTCTGGTCGTTCCTCCTCTCCTCTAGTCCCCTTGCCTGTTGATCCCTTCCTATTCTCCTTCTCCTTTCTCTCCTCGCTCCTTACAGACCTAATGACTTCAGTCACCACAGACGGTAAAACTGTCTGCATGACCTGGTGCACTTCATCAGTAATCGCCTCCCTAGATGAGGCGTTCAGACTGGCATTCTCATTCTCCTCACTTTGGCCATGAACCTCAGGGTTCTCATATGCTGTCTGAGGATCCTTGGCACTACTCCTAGTCACACGTGGCTGACGTCTGCCTCTAGAAGCCTTGGAAGACTTCTGTCCAGCCAATTCCTAGATGATATAAGATTCAAACACTAACACAGTCATTCAAGGTAATAGCTCAGTTTAAGTCAAGTATAGTAAGTCCCTAATGAAACTGGCCAGTTGTGATTAACCACTTACTTTACTCCTCACACCCCAAGTATTCCCTATCCTGACAACATCAGTATCTAAATCTACTAAGAACACATAAATCAAATAGCACACGCACATAATAGCGGTTAACATTAATAAAAGACATACCTGATGGCACGTAGCTACTCAGGCTGACATCCCTCTATCTGTCCCATTTTCAGTTTAAGTTTAGGTTTTTGAAATAATTTACCCAATTCACTTAAACTATGGCTCTGATACCAACTTGTAAGGCCCCCTTTCCGGGCACCTCACAGTTGGTGATTCATAGCACTATAGATACACACTAGTATACATTTCATAAAACAATGCAGCGAAATTAATATCAAAAGTCATCCATTTAATTAATAAAAACTATTGCTAAGCAATACACTCATAATTGTTATCGGTTACAAAAGATTGTTTAACTGCATTACAAAGCAACAAAATTATTAATCATGAACGGATGTCAGTCTTGCCACGCCGAGTAGCTTTCCTAGTGTCCCATACTTAACAATGCTTACCTGCCAACTGAAAATGTATAAAAGTCAGTGTTGCTGAGTGAGTTCTAGTTTTAAAAGTATTATAAATACCATGTATAATGTATATATATGAAAATACTATTTTTGTAGAAATACATCTCTTACTCTTGTACGTGAGCGCATATTAACTATACAACAAGGTGATGTTCTCTTTCTTTACTGTGTACCTTGTTTGTTTTGTACTCTTTTAACTTTATCTTTCACTGTCTATATGGACCAATGAGCAATACCCTGAACTATATGCGCGGAGAAACTGGTGCTGGGCCCCATATAGTTTATGGTCTGAATTACTGTATACAAGGTCGGCCCAGTCACCTAGGGCATGCTACCAAGGTCCGCCAATCTCAATTGATTGGCCCCGTGAGCATAAGGGGTAGCTAACCTGTATCATAGTTGAGCTAACGACAACAAGGTCGTGCACCTCCTATAAGCTTGCAAGACATGTTAACTCTTTAATTAAGTTCCACTTCTCTTTATCATTACTCTTTCACTTTGTTTAAGATAATACTTGCATTTATGATCATATGCACACCACATAGGTCACATAATAATAATTACTATGATCATAAGAACAACTCATAATATGCAAATATAATAGCAATTAAAAACCCTAAGTCAAACTTGGGTCAAACCCTAACAATTCTGTTCTGCTCAAAATTTTAGAAAATACTCTAAGTGTTCTAGACGCATGAACGCTATGCAGGCGCATGAGGCCTGTTCAGACGCATGGGCACTATTTAGGCGTTTCAACACATAGACATTTGGGGAATCCCTAACGCATGGGCACTATTCAGACGTTTCAACACTTAGACGTTTGGGAATCCCAGACGCATGGGTACTATTCAGACGTTTCAACACTTATACGTTTGGGGGAAACCCTGACGCATGGGCACTATTCAGATGGTTGGGCTTGCACAAAATTTTCTAAGGCATTTCTAGACGGTTGGGGGCACTGTTTGGGCTGTTGGGCCCTGTTTAGCCGTTTGGGCCTACTTCAAAATTTCTAAGGCAACTCTAGACGGTTGGAACACTGTTCGGTCGGTTGGGTAACCTGTTTAGCATAATGTTAACACATTATCAATACCAATCATTCTCCTTACATGTTCTAAGCTAAAATACACTATTCTAGGTATAAGTAACACATAATCAACATAGGAACATTATCATACATACATGAATACATACGGGTGTTCAAAATGAACTTTTAAAAATGGTTTTACATACATTTTCAGCTCCAAAATGTTTAAAACAAGTGAAATACGGGGTCTAGAAACTCACCTTAGTAGCTTTCGAACTTAAACTCTTCTCTTGAACTTTCTCAGACGTTTCTAGCACCTAGAACCCACACACATATACAACCCGAACACACAATCACATTTATAGGCACATAAATGAAACTAGAAACATCTAAAATACCATAAATCTAAGAATTCTTACCAAAACATCAAAGTTCTTGCTTCTTCTAAAACCTCCAAGAATACTCTGCTTTTCTCATCTCTCTCTAAAAACCCGAATGATAAGAGAAAAGTAACATGGCATGGGCGGCCATGTTGCTTTATTCACCAACTTCCTAAAGTTTTGTCCTTTTGGGCACTTTTAACCCCTCCAGTTAGGTTAAAATACATTCCCTTCTTTTCATTTACTTTTATTATTTCTTTATACCTAAAAAAAATAACCGGGTGTTACACAAGCTGACACAAATTTTATCGGTTTGAGTTTAGTTGTTTGATTTGTTAGATTACTCAGATTTTTTGAACTTTTGTTTTGTTCAGTTTTGGTTTTTGATGATTTCTTTCTTCTTCTCTGATTCTTTGCTTTTGATGAACTTCGTTTGTTTTCAGATTGAACATATTCAGATGAAGATTCTTTTTCATTAACTTTTTGTTTTAGATTAATAGAGTTTGAATCTTCTGATGTTCCTTCCGGAAGTTTAGCTTTATCTTTACTTTGAACTTTTACTTCTTCTAATACAGAGTGAATTTGATCAGAAGTGTTCTGTTTTGTCTATTTAGGTTCATAAGATTTTATCTTAATTGGATGAGCATTTTGATCTTTTCTTGATCAGTTTCAACAAAAACTTTCACATTATCTTTTTCTTCTTCAGAATTTTTGTTTTTGTTTTGAAAGGCTTTGAGTTTAGCCTTATTCTCAGGAGAATGGTCACGTGTATTAAAGTTCTCTGGTAAAGTGTTTGTTATTGATTCAGGCATAGGTTCATGAGTGAATCCTAAACCTACTTTCTGTTTATCTTTTCTCTCACTCACCAGTTTCTCAACTATCAATTTTGAACTTTTCATTTTAGCAAGATCCATTTGAGTAGCAGCATGTGCTATCTTCTCTTGTTCAAGATTTTTGATCATCTCTTCCAATTGTTTAGACATTGTTTCTAATTCCTTTATTGTTTTGTTCTATGAAGTTGAAGAGAGATGATCTTTTAATCTGCTATTTTATGGTCAGATTTTAATTTGATGTGCATTGACTCTTCTTGTTTCAATTTTTCACAAATTTTGTATGAATAGCTTCGATAATATTCAATATGTTCGAAGCATGATTTAGTGCACAGTTTTTCTCTCACTTCAGAAGGTATTTCAGGAAATTTGGGAGATGAGGTTTCAGATTTTGAGGATGAGGTGTCAACCTTGGGTTGATCAGATTATGCCATTAGAGCTACTTGATCTGTATCCTCCTTAGGATCAGATTTGTCACTCCAATCATAGTTATCTTCTTCATTCTCACCTTCCACCTTTGGATCACTATCCTCTAACCAGTCCTCCCCCTGAATTTCTGCAACAAGAGACAAACTCGAGGTTAGATCATTAGTGAACTGTTCAGCATATGCACTCCAATGATAACCATATTTAATGCTGACTACAAGAGCTTTCTTGGGCTCTTCAGATGATTTTGATTCCTCTTTAAGCTCAGGCATCGAAAGACTTTGATAAGGCTTTTGGAAAGTCTTCTGAGCTTGTTGAAACCTTTGCATGCTAGAACTTGATTGAGTATTTCCTCCATTGTTCCTTGGAGATTTGCATTCTCTGGAGAAATGTCCATAACTATTGAAGTTAAAACACCTTGACTTTGACTTGTCAAAACCAATAGTCTTATTAGCACTGGGCTTGTACTTCCTGTTGACATAAGAGTGTTTTTGTGTTCTGTATGCAATCATCACCATCTACCAATTTAAGTCCATCTCTTCAACATCTTCAGGATCCAACTCGAACAAATCCTGCAAAACAAGATCTAATTGAGATAAATGGTTACCTTGATATGCTTGAAAACTAGCTATAAGAGCAGTGAAAGCAGTTTTAGACTCGTCGTCCTCTAATAGGATGTTTATCACATCTTTAACTTTGCTAGATTTAGCAGAGTTAGTTGATGGAGTCTCTGTTTGAACATTTGAACTTTGAGATTTAGGAGGAGATTGAGGATGAGACTGTGAGGTATAAGTAGGAACACTAGTGAATGATGAATCAGTGAACAATCCTGCCCCAACAAATAAGTCTCCCTCTTCTTCTGGAACCTTCTAACTCTTTGCCATGAAAGCATTTTCAACAGTGTTTGCAAGAGATGCAACAAACTGATATTGTGACTTTGATGCTGCTCTATCATTGTTCCTTGGGCTTTCATCAATTTCAACAGACTCTATCTTGGTAATAAGCAAAACTAAATCCATTGGGAACTTCTCAGTATGCTTTAGCAAAGTTACTGTTTGTTTCCATGAGGAGGGTAAAGCATTGAGTAGTCTAAGATTTAGATCTTCAAGATCAGGCTTGATTCCAGCTGTTGACATCTCAGTAGTAAGCTGAACAAATCTGTTCATCATCTAGTTTACTGTTTCACCAGAAAAATATTGAAACAGTTTTAACTGCCTTTTCAGCTTTTGTTTCTTGAGATTTTGGATCTCTTTTCCTCCTTCGCAGATGGTCTTTAAGGCTTTGTACATGGTATATCCAGTCTGATAATCCATCTAGCCTTGCAAGAACTTACAAAGGTAGTCCTTTACACATCAAGGAGTATGCTTTAATATCATTCTTGACTCTTTTCAAATCATCTCTTTGTAAGCCATCTTTAGGATAAGGTTCTTGAGAATCTTTAGTATATACAAAACCCCTGTCAGGCCCATCAGTGGGTATTGGAATGTATGGTCCTTTTTCAATTGATTTCCAAAGATCAGTGTCAATGGGATTCAAATGGTGTTTTTATCTAAGTGACCAATTTTTGAAATCAACTCTGTTTTTCAGTTTAGAAACTCTATTTTCTGAGTCTTCTGATTTCACCTTATTTATATTTTTTTTATTTTAAATTTTATGATTTTAAAATTTTTATTTTTTTTAAAAAAAATTTCTAAGTATTAAGTGAAGATGCGCTTGAACAGTAAAGAAACGTCTCAACACTTGAGTAACTTCTGAGTTTGAACAAGAACCGTCTAAGGGATTGCCTTAGAAAAATTTTCAAAACCGCCTAAAGTAGAAAGGTCTGAACAGTTGTCAGACGTCTGGAAGTTCCAACCATTCAAACAGTTCTAATGCATCTAAACAGTTCAGAACCGTCTAGAATTACTTGAGCTCAAACAGTAGTAAAACTCCTCAACAGTTGTAAACCGTCCGCTTGAAAACCGCCTACACGGTGGTAAACCGTCTGAACAGTGGTCAAACGTCTAAACACTTGGGCAATTTTTAGTGATTCTCAACCCTTAGCGTCACATTCATCATGTTCTTATGAATGTAACAAACTCAATTTTTCTGAAATCGATCAAAACTTGATGAACTAGATTGAAATCTTCCAATTAAGTAGGATTAATGCCGATTAACAATCTTCTTTCTTCAATTTCTTTGATTATCAACAACAAATCAATGAATCTTCCAAATTTTAGTTCGACAAAGTTGAGCACTTTTCGAACCAAATTTCAACTAATTCTCTGAAATTTTATGAATTTGACTGCTAATTGTGGTTCAATTCATGTTTATGATGATTAAATACAACTAAAAACCATAATATTTCAATTGAATTGCTAATCAATCACAGAATCCAGTGAAATTTGAGTTTTCAAAGTTCGACAAAAACTCAATTCACTCAACCAACAGCTCTGATACCATTTGATAGGATCAAATGTACAGATCTGTGATGATATTAGTTAACAATTCAATGAAAACACAAGCAAAGTAATCAAATCAAAGCACAATATCAATAAAATTCAATGAGTTTATTGATATAAAGCAAAGACAATTACAAAGTGTTTAAGTAGCAGATTCTCGTCTATCTATCCTACACAAGTCTAAGCTATATATACTGCCAATAAACACAAAAAGAAACTAACTAATTACTAGACTAGTCCCTATACTATTACAAAAGACAAAAAGACACATAAAGACAAAATGTTAATCTTTAAAGAAGCACTAACATATAAATTGTGTGCTTATGTTTAAGAGTAGAAATTATTTTCTCTAACTCTTCTATTTTAAGTTTTTAGTGATTTTCTACTCTTTGGAAATCAGCTTTTAAAATATTTAAAGACTCAAGATCAGATCGTTATTCTAAGTAAGTGTTTTTTAAAACTAAACAGATTTATGATGGTAAGATCTTACAATCAAGAACCTAAAAAGCTCTAATACCAATTACAAGACCGGTTATGGGTTATGTAACAGTTTCACAAGGTGGAGAGTATAACACTTAACAGATCAAATAGCGAAGTAGGGAAATAAAAGAAAGAACAAAAGTAAGAACACAAGAACAAGCAAGTATTGGTTTTCAAGAATGATGTATATTACTCTTAAGTGTATTACGATTGTTACAAAGCTTAGTCCTAAGGACTAGTTACATGAGACAATTGAGAATACATCTTACAGCCGACCATACTTTGAAGGCTATTCGCAGGAGCATATGCAAATGAGACTCAGTCGTACGACTGATCCATGCTAATGGACCAGTCGTGCGACTGAGAGATGCGATTGGGGTATTCGTAAGACTGAACCATGAGAATGGTCCAGTCGTACGATTGAACCATACGCATGGTCCAGTCGTACGATTGAACCATACGCATGGTCCAATCGCACGAATAGCCCCAGTCGCATCTAATATGAGCCGAGGCCTATATATACCAGTTTCAATGTCTAGAGAGATAGGGATTTGAGAGGGAGTCTGCCCGGGGCCTAGGTGCTGCCGGATGAGATGGGAGATCATGCTCGATCTCCCCTTGCCAAGAGTCTTGATTCTTAAGTTGTAACGAGCTTAAAATCGTTAGGTTTTATCAATAAAATCATTCGATTATTGTTTGCAGGATCAATTATGGGTCACTCAACAGATGGTTTTTCTCTCAAACTCAACTTGAACAACACTCAGCAAGAGTCTATAAAGAGTTGATCACAATATAACAAGTAACAAGTAGTAAATAAACACAGGATGTAAATTTTCAAGGTACTTTTATATATTGCTTCTCAACTCAAAGGATTACAAGACTCTTGGACT
>BJCO01817953.1:0-11179 GCA_018326465.1 Flaveria floridana | reverse complement strand
GATAGTGTGTGTGTTTTCTCTGTTTATGTCGCTCAATTGAGCAGATCACATGTTGTGATTTTTCACCTTCGGGTGAGATCGATAGTATATCGATTTTCATTGTAATCGTTCGACTTTGAATAAACATTTCAATTACAATGAGTTTGTTGTAAACATTGAAAACACCTTGTTATCTAGATTGCTTTAAAGTAGAATGTGCACCCGTCTTCGCGTATTATCAAGTGCAACAAATCAAACGAAGTGAGTTCGATCGGATTCTGGACTTTACAGAAATAGTTCGTTAATACAATACATATACACAAGTGTATGTTTTTAAAATAAAAGATAGGAGAAATAAAAGAAGGTTAAACAATCTTTCTCGTCTGCACGCGCTGTTCCAAGTTCCAACCAAAGCTAAACCGTATAAATCTCAAGCCAACCAAAACAACGACTGGCTTTGATTTGATCACTTTGAACGGTTTATGAACACCCTTATAAATAATCGTACTAATAAATAACATTTTTATCCAGAGGGATTTATTTATCAAAGTTATACTCTACATAAAAAGAAAGGCAGAGATGGGAAAAAAATATTATGTGCTTATAATAAAGCAAATTGAAAATCATCTGAAAGTTATATGTTCACTCAAATACATTACAAATTCAATTACATCTTCATCACCAAAATGATACAAACGAACAAATGATACAAACAAACAGATAACTTCCCACTTTAACCATGCAACTTCACTGAAACTTCTGACCCAGGGGGTTTTGTTGGCATAGGAAAAGAATAATTTTCTACACCAGGAACTTGGGGAGTTTGTACATATGGACTCTACAAATATAAATAATATAAATTATTAAAACTATATATAGAAATATATATACGCCGTGGTCGTTGAGCAACCTCTCTACCCCGGGGTTTTCAGACCCTACCAATAGCTTTGCTATGAGTTGGATTTTACTAATACGTTTGTTTGGTTATATATTTACAGGAAAATAATTTTTTAGTGAAAAAGAATGAATGCATCTGAGATACCATGGTGGTTTGAGAACTTTGACCAGATTCTGTATATAGTTTTAATAATTTATATTATTACGTATATACGTATATACGTATACGTATATACACGTATATACGTATACGTATATACACGTATATACGTATACGTATATACACGTATATACGTATACGTATATACACGTTTATACATCAGCTATCTAGTCAAATAGTCAACATGCCAAGAAAGATGTGTCACTTTCATCCAATTTATTTGAAAATGGATCGATTTGGGTTACATATTACCAGTGTATTATGGTCAAGTAGATCAATTTAATGGATCGAATACATTATTTATAATTGGATAAAAACCGTTTTGCCCCGGCCCCTCCGGCTAACCAATAATAAGACCTGAAAGGTCCGACCGAGAGTCCTCAAACCCTTGGCTCTTGCACGAAGTTCCTCTTTTTTCACGGTGTGATCATGAAGAACCTACAACAAACATATATATAAGCAACGTCTACATATTATGTAAAGAAAAAACGAAGGTAAGTGGATACAACCATCTCACAAACGCGAGAAAGTGTGGCTTCAATATCTGCCACATTAAGCTTCCAAAGAGAATCAGTCATTAATTTCTTGGATATCCCATAATATTGTTTATGAAAAAGTGGCATAACTTACTATTAGAAATATGATAATTTAGTATTATTTTTTTATGGTAAAAATGTAAAAGAATATAATATAAGAAAATTGCTTAAACAATTTAGTTGAAATAAAAAAATTGCCTGCATTGGAGAGCCTTGATACTTCAGCTTCAGCATGACGAATAAAATCATCTTTGTTTCCTTGCACATACTCATGGAGATGGTTTTTTAACAATTCAATCAACATGTCTTCTCTTTCTGTTTGCAAAATCTGTGATGCACACACTTACCTCATTCAAATTTACAAAGCCACATAATAAACATTTATAAATATTACAGCTATACATATACAGGGTTGGAATAAGAACTCAAATAATTGGTAGTTTTATAATAAAATAAAACTATTAACACGTTAAAATCAGATAAAAACGTTTTTGGGTGGCCCAATCTGCCAGTGAGCTGGAATACGTTATTAAGTTTTAAGGTATACCTTTGTTACATCTGAAGCTTTAGTTGACGAATGCATCTCGGGAAAGCGAGAAATCTCTTCAGCATTCTCAAATAAGATATAAGTTGGGAGTTGATCAGGTACTCCTGTGCATTATATTCAAAAAATAAGTTAATAAATAATGTATTTAAAACATAACATAATGAAAAACTAAACTAAATGACAACACACACCAAGAGAGATTCCAAATCTTGCAGCCGTGTTTGGGAAAAGCCCAAGATCAACTACTCCAAAAGATATATTTTTATTTGAGAAGCCGATGCAGAAAAATATATAATCAAAATGATATATAATAAAGCATTTCTTGATTAATAATCAAAGTTATATACGCACGTTACAGAAAGCTCAGGGAGAACACGGCTGGTGCGTATACAGGATGATGAAAATGAAGAGCGGAATTCCACTTGTTAAATAGAAAGCAGATCAACGGCTCAGATTAAGTATAAAATGAGATAAATGCATTAGCATAAGGATGCTCATATTTATGCGAGTCTAACAAGCCAAAATCTTGATGTTCCACCTTCAGTTAACAAAGATTCCAACTGCGGCGGTGTTAATTGTGTTGAAGAGCCTAAATCACATGATTTGAAGAAAATTGTAACCTGGAAATTTAGTGTAGAATGCAATGCAATATATAAAATAAAGTAAAACCAAACTCAATGCATAGGGTGTACCTAGTCCCATGTAGGGAGGTTGTTGTGTAAAGAGATATATAACTGTGAGGATGGAACAAAATTAACAATAGTATCAAATTTCTAATGCATGTTATAGCAGACCAAATTAGAATCGAATGATAAAATTATATAGATGATGCTAATGAACTGTAATATGTAGGAGAAAAAACTATCTTTTAGAAAGTAGGCATACCTAGGAATGTCGGCATAAACCAGAGTGCCAAGTGATAATCCACAACTAAGGCGATGCCAACAAGAAAAAGCTGGAAAAACATACCCACACACTGTGTTTATTAGAATTTCACCATTTTCATCGATTTACAAACGTTGGCATATCTTCTTTTAACTTAGATAGGTAGCATCTGTGTTAAGTAATTGATGTCTCGCTATCTTCAAACTTGAGCACACAGACATAAAGTTTAAGCCTCTTCTAATAATACAGTTAGCTACATTTTTTTATATATATCAATGATTTAGGATTTTCGGATGCCTCCGGCCTCAAACCTATTTCATATATGTTAGTGGGTGAAGATGAAGATGTCATGGCGATACCAAAAAGTACCATAATATTCTGATTTTTCCTGTAGTCTAGCAAACACTTCTATCAAAAGCGTACGGGAAGATCACCTAGGTGCCAAGCGAGGTGAGGGAGGCCTAGGCACCTGAAACTAACGCAAGGGAAGCTTCGCATCAAGGAAACGGTAAGGCGAAAGCCTTGGTACAGACGCAAGCTAGGTGAGTACTTCAGGCGACAAACCTCTTCTACATGTTTTCCATTATAACTGTGGACACTGGTTCTTAGTTTACTGTTTAACCTGAATTTCTGACCCTAGTATAAACAGTAAACATAGTCTCTACTTCTCCTTTATTCTTGCTTGTACTAAGAAGGGTATTCAAGATCTTCTGCATTTCTCCTAGTTCGGTTTTTCCTTTTTCCCAGACACATAAAGGTGAGTACTTTTTCTTGTTTCGACTTTGGAGTTTGGAGTTTGGTGTATAAAAATTGTTTAGTTAATGCCAGTTAATCCGTGGTATGTTTGCTTGTTAGGTATCTGTTATGTTTTTTATTATTGTTTCCAGATTTTGTTTTATGTTTCCATCTTTCACATTCTTCTTATGGTTGTGAATTGTGATGTTCTGAAAATAGTATATAGCAAAGAACTTTTTTTATTTCACTAATTTCTGTTATCTATACATAGCTACATGTTGGCCATTTCAATCACAAATTCCAAAGTACATTAAAGGTTTAGCGCACAAAAAGATATCAATTTCAACCCAAATCCTGACGGGTAGTATAATAGCTCGGCTAAGCTTGATGTGGTTGGAATCCATGATAACCAAGATATCCTAAATTATTTTCATCTAAATGTAAACTAATCACAGTTGTATATCGAAATTTTCATAAAGAACAAGTAGAGGTAAGGGGAATATTTAAAACAGAAGCTATACCTTAGCAAATAACAGCATATCTGCAACAAAACCATCCCACGTTTCTTGTTTCACCACCTGTAAAATGCAGAACAGTAGGTTAAAATCCTTCATTATCGGAAAAATTGTAGTATAGTTACTTCATACATCTTTTTCGTCATACATTTATCAATCTATGGATGGCTTCCTATTACTTTTTTCCTATATGATCACCTGTGGACCTAATTAATTATGAAGAAGTAAATATCACACCATAACAAGTTGATTCACCAATTATCAGGAAAAACCAGTGGCATCAAGTACCAAATTTATGAAACATATTCTAGCAACGACATGTGCATCAAGATCTTCAGATACATCAAACCACTGCATAGGCCCCCAAAATGCAAGAAAGCCAAACAAAACGCTCAACGTCAAGATACTAAAACATACGGATATGTCGTTGCAAGTAGGAATTTCACACAATGACACCCAAATTCCTTCGGAATACATGTCAGCTATTCTAATCGTGTCACCGGCCAAAAGAACTCAAAGTAGCCACACCACCCCTTCCCCTCTATCTCCTCCCATAACTTAGCAACATTTCAACATGTCAAGAAAAACATAATGTTCCCAAAAAGAATGTCCTCCCCTCTAAACTAATCAAAACAATCAAATCTTGAGATCTGATATCATCATACCAAATCTAGCTAACAATAACATCAGTCATACTACACCTAATGAAGTCCACTTCAGTTAGCAATTGAAACCAAAGCACGTGCTTATAGATTCGACAATTCCATACCTTAACAACAGCTAATGTAACAAAAGCAATAAGCGCTTGAAGCTCCTACAATCAACGAAAACGTTACAGATCGATACAACATCAAATTATCGCGTATGTGATAGGGAGATAGAGAGAGCATGTGATTTACTCGGTGAAGAAGGTTTCCGGCGAATTGAGGTGAGAACAACTGAGAAGTGCAGAGTCTGATGGAGAAATAGGAGAAGAAAGTGATGAAATGGAAGATGTAATAGGGCTCCGATACTATGGCGAATAGAATGTTCATTGTGATGTCGTAGTAAGGAACTCGATCGATGGTGGTTTCATCATTGTTGCTTCTCTTCTCCTTCTTCCCATGGCTTTCAGGGTTTTCAGATTCAAAAATCAGATTCTAGAGGAGAACGATGCTGCTTGTTTCGTTTGAATTTTGAAATTGGAACTGAAAGATGCTGCTTTTTGGGGTGGGTGGATTTTAAGCTTTTTGTCTGAACATTGATTGTGTATATATCATGCTTAAAGAGAGTGGTATTGTGTGCTTAAAGAGTTGTACAACTCTTAAAATTAAGAGTTTTTGTTAAATGACCATTTTGTCCCTTTGATATGCTTATTAATATAGTATAGATATAGATTTGTTCTTTTCTTTATATTTCTTTTTTAAAACTTGTAAAATTACATGTTAACACAAAATATTGTTTAAACACCATTAATTGATTACCGTTACCTACTTACCTCACATCACCGCCGGTAGCTACATCTCCGGCCAACCACACCGCCACCAGCCACCAGAATCTCGCCGGTAGCTCTCACCGCCACCCTCACCGACTCCTGCACCACCCCACCTCAACCGGTCACAGCCACCACCTTAACCGGAGACCACGTCGGAGCCTGCCCGGTCTCCGGTCACCCACCCACCTGCACCACCTGTTGGATCCGGTCACCCACCCGCACCACCTGTTGGATCCGGTCACCCACCCCACCTGCACCACCAGCACCGTGAGCCTTCACAGTCGGCTGCACCACCTCCACAGACCACCCTCACAGCCACCTTCTCCGCCGTCACAGCCACCACCAAGACCACCTAACCATCACCACAACCACCGTCACAGCCACAATAAACGACGACCTGTCACCACCAACCAACCGCCATCACAGCCACCACCAAGACCACCCACTCATCACCACAACCACCGTTACAGCTACAACCACGACGATTTGCCCCCACCAACCAACCGCCATCGACCTGCCATAGTGAACCCAGAGCGAAAATATTTTGGTGAGATCGTTCCATCTCGGGTTTTATATATGCTTTTAGTCTGATCTATTTATATTTTCCTAGTTTAGTTTGTTTGGCTGGGTTAGGGGTACCAGCATTTCTGGTTTTAAATAGGAAGAGTCATCCCCTATTTCTTGTGCCTAGCCACATTGTCTTGGGTTTGATCTATTTCTGCTGCTGGTTTTGATTGTGTGTCGCCTGAGTTTTGTTGACCTTGCGTGTTTGACTGCTTTTGTTTATGCTTTATTAGTATTGATGTCCCCCCTTTCTTTAAGATGTTTCGTGTCTCGTTGGGTGAGTCGAGGTATAATAGATAACAGGAGACTTTTTGCTGTCCTGAGATCAGGTTCGGTGACAAAAGATGCAATTACAGGGAAAAAGGGGTATAGACTACGAGTGGCATCATGGAATGTAGGAACCCTTACTAGTAAGTTATTAGAGTTAATAGATGTGTTAAGGAGACGTAGGGTTCAAATAGCGTGCCTTCAGGAGACTAGATGGCGAGGTGGGAGGGCAAAGGAGTGTAATGGATATAAACTATGGTATTCAGGGTCAGATGGAACAAAAAATGGAGTAGGTTTTCTAGTTGCCAAGGAAATTCAGGATAATGTAGTATAGGTTAGAAGATACGATGATAGACTTATGTTGTTAAGGATAGTAATAGGGGACGAAGTAGTGGTTGTAGTTAGTGCTTACGCACCGCAAGTTGGTTTAGGGGAAACGGAAAGAAATAAGTTCTGGGAGAGTTTAGATCACGTTATGGGAGACATACCTAGAGAAAAAAAAATATGCATAGGAGGAGATTTTAATGGCCATATCAGTAAGGACAACGATCATTTCCCGTTGGTGCATGGAGGCTTTGGGTATGGTTTGAGAAATGACGCCGGTAGGGAGCTTCTTGACTTTGCATTAGCGCATGACCTAAGCATCATAAACTCGTTTTTCAATAAAAGAGACTCGCATTTAATTACGTTTAGCAGTGGCGGGAGACACACACAGATAGATTATTTGTTGATGAGAGGAGAAGACCGTAGCTCGTGGAAGGACTGTAAGACAATACCGGGAGAGACAGTAGTCACTCAACATCACATGTTGGTGGCAGATCTACGAGTGAAGAGAGGAATTGTCCAACCACAGAAGAGAAGTAGACCTACGATCAGATGGGGCCAACTCAAAGACGAAAAGATTACCGTCTTTAGAGATAAGATCATACCAATGAACATGACTGGGCTGCAGGAAGACGTCAACCAAAAGTGGGAGGCGATGGCAACTAGAGTCATTCAAGTAGCTAAAGAAACGTTTGGGATTACCACAAATAGGACAGTCGGACATAAGGAATCCTGGTGGTGGAACGAAAATGTACAGGAGAAGATAAAAACTAAACAACAAAGTTTTAAAGAGCTTGTACGCTGTAATAATGAGGAAGAATAAGCAGAGCTAAAAGATAAATACAAGGAGGCTAAACGAGAGGCGAAAAAGTTTGTGTCGGAGGCAAAGAACACAGCGTATGAGAGGATGTATAAGCGATTAGAGACGAAAGAGGGGGAACATGACATGTTTAAGATTGCCAAGGCAAGAGAAAGTAGAAGACAAGACTTGAAAATGGTGAAGTTTATAAAGGCCGCGGATGGAAAGGTCTTGTTAAGGGAGAAAGACATTAAGGGGAGATGGAAAACTTACTTCGATAACCTTTTCAACATAACGAACCGTAATCAACAAACTGAGATCGATATAACAACTCTAACAACGCAACAAAACAAGTGTTATTGTAGAAGCATCACAGTCGATGAAGTAACGAGGGCTTTGAAGAAAATGGGAAGGGCTAAGGCGGTGGGGCCGGACAACATACCAATTGAAGTGTGGAAGTGTCTGGGAGATGAGGGAATACAATGGCTAACGGACTTATTCAACACTATCTTTAAGACCGGAAAGATGTCAGAGCAGTGGAGAAGCAGTGTCATAGTCCCCATATATAAGAAAAAAGGAGTTGTCCAATGTTGCACAAATTACAGGGGAATAAAGCTATTAAGTCATACGATGAAACTATGGGAAAGGATTATTGACATGAGAATTAGATGAGAAACTCAGATAGCGGTAAACCAGTTTGGATTTATTCCAGGACGCTCTACAACAGAAGCTATACACGTCATAAGGAGGATAATGGAGAAATTTAGAGAAAAGAAAAGAGACCTACATATGGTATTCATTGACCTAGAAAAAGCCTATGACAGTGTGCCGCGGCAACTCATTTGGGAAAGTCTACGACTTAGAAGGATACCAGAGAGGTATATCAAAATAATACAGGATATGTATGAAGGGGCAAAAACAAGTGTACGAGCACCTGTCGGAGACACAGACTTCTTCCCGGTGGAAGTGGGACTCCACCAAGGATCGGTATTGTGCCCATTTCTCTTCACGGTAGTGTTGGATGAGATGACCAAGTCTATACAAGAGCCAGTCCCATGGTGTATGTTGTTTGCGGATGATATTGTCTTAATATCAGAATCTAAGACGGTGCTTAACGAGAGACAAGAACAGTGGAGATCAGCACTAGAACGCAGGGGCCTAAGGATAAGTCGCTCTAAGACATAATACATGCATTGTAACTTTAGTGGTGAGACTGAAGAGGACTCCCAAATCAGTTTACATGGCATGGCGGTCCCTCGGACGTCTAGGTTCAAATACCTTGGCTCGTACGTACAGGAAGATGGAGAGATACACAGCGATGTAGCACAACGTGTGCAATCAGGATGGTGCAAGTGGAGAGCAGCATCAGGGATTCTGTGTGATAAGAGGTTCCCAGCAAAACTAAAGGGAAAACTATACAGAGTGGCAATACACCCAGCTATGTTATACGGCACAGACTGTTGGGCCATAAAGAAATCGCACGACAGACAAATAGAGGTCGCAGAAATACGAATGCTGAGGTGGATATGTGGACACACAAGATTGGATCGGATAAGAAACGACATCTTTCGCCAGAGGCTAGAGGTGGCTTGTATCATAGATAAAATAAGAGAGGGAAGACTAAGATGGTTTGGGCACGTGAAGAGGAGAACAACGGCAACACCTGTTAGAGCAGTAGAGAACATCAGCGTAGAGGGTAGGAGGTGTAGAGGTAGACCTAGATTGACTTGGGACGAGATTATTAGGCGAGATATGATAGAACTGCATCTTTCTGAGCATATGATCGAGGATAGGAGTGAGTGGAGGCGTAGAATTAAAATTAAGGATTTTTAGTGGGTTTTGTGGGCGGGAAGGGTTTTCGGTGACTTGTGGCGGGACCCCCCGCGTGAGGTGTAGTTTCTCTCTTTTACCCTTTTAGGTGTTACATGCCGCTTTTTATATTGTGCGCCTTAGATAATTCTTCATGTGATTTCTACCTATGTGTTGTATGCTATGTAACATGATCGCTTTTGTTATTGACTTTGTTAACGAGTCGGGGGTCTCTTCGGAAGAGGTCTCTCTATCTTTCAAGATAGAGGAAAGAGTTAATCCCAGTGTCAGGATTTTACCCTCTTCGTAGCACACAGCCACGATTACTGAGGTCACAAGACAGGGATTCCATTTCGAGTCTGTTGTAACAACAAGGTCGCTCACCACCTGTATTTGCTTGCAAGCCTTTATTACTCTCATTCATTATTAATGCATGCATTCATTCATCATGTTCCTCTTTTATTATCTTTCACTTTACGTTACATAATACTTTCATTACATTTATTAATCATAACACGTAAAGCCACGGAAAGATAAACACGTATCGAAACAAGGAACATCGACATTTACTAGTCATCAGTTATCACCATCATACAGGGCTACATCATACTTAATATACAAACATCATGCATAACATGCAACACTATCATCATCGTGCCCAACGTAAATTCTAAAGCCTCGATGGCCATATTAAATGTACTTACGGGAACTACCACATCATTACTTACCCTGCTCTTTTCCCCAAAAGTCAGTAATTAAATTATGCCGCTACTCGTACACAACAGTCCTATTTGGGTGATTGGGCACCCTTCAGTCGCATGGTCTCCATGCGACTGAACATCATGCGACTAGACCAATGCGAATGAACTCCCATGCGACTGAACCTCCAATCATGCGAATGGACCCTCAATCGTGCGATTGGACACTATGCGAATGGACACCTATGCGACTGAGCTCTCAGTCATGTGAATGAACACCTCTACGACTGAGCACCTATGCGACTGGGCTCTCAGTCGTATGACCTGTCATGCGACTGGACCCCTAGTCGTGCGATTGAACGTTAGTCGTGCGATTGAACCTTAGTCGTGCGATTGAATCCCAATCTTCCCTCAGTCGGCCGATTGGCCCTCCGGTCACGTAGCCCAAACTGGGTGCAGCGTGACACACCGTAATCTCAGGTTAACACCATTCAGACTGTTGTCGTTATCATTGTTACATTATTGTTATTAAGCGAAACGTATACAAGCATCGCCATTGACATCGTTAAATAAATTATGATATATAATACTAACATTGGTGTTTGTAGAGGATTCAAATAAACGGGATTACTTAAGGAATCCTCTTAATTAACATAGATCGCCCATTTACGTCGTTATCAACCGAAACAAACTCGGGAACTCAGGGACTAAGTGCGAGGACCAAACGTGACAAATTGCCAAACTAGGGCTGGGTATATAAACCCCTTACCAGTCCTAATTTTTATTTCACTCCTATTTCTTCTATCTTCTTCACTATCTTCTCCTCCACCTTTTCTACCACCTCCTAGCACCACAACCACCTCGTTTGAGCTCGTTTTCGCCGACTAAACTACGCCACAGCTGAGATAGCACGTTTCCAATAGGTAGGCGACCTTGGTCGTCCATTTTGTTGCTCGTTTCACTGCTGCAAATCTAGGGTTCGGGTGCTCG
>BJCO01817940.1:0-12225 GCA_018326465.1 Flaveria floridana | reverse complement strand
GTGATAAAACGGATGAAAATGGTCGCCTACCTGCTGGGATCGTGATTCCTTAGCTGTTGCGTGGCTTAATCCGGCGAAAACGAGCTCAATCGGGTGAGATTTGGTGCTAGGATGAACAATCGGGGTGTAGAGAGCGTAGAGGAGAAAGAGAGCAGAAAATGGGAGTGTTTGGCTGGTGGGTGGGTATTTATACCCAGCCCCAGTTTGGCAATTGTCAGATTTGGTCCCTGCACTTAGGTACCGAGTCCCCGGATTTGTCTCGGTTGATAACGACTTAGACGAGCGGGCTCTATTAATTAATAGGATTCCTTAGGTAATCTCGTTTATGTGAATTCTCTACAAACACCCGCGTTAGTATTTTTATCATAATTCGCTTAACGATGTCTGTGGCGGTGTTTGTATACGTTTCGAGCATTTGCGAGTACGGGTCAGTGTTAACGACAACAATTTGAAAAATGTAAACCTGAAATTACGGGGTGTCACATTAGGACACCCAAGCAAGTTAAGGCTTGGGTCCCAAACCTGAACTAATCATTCCCATTGTATCTGCAGGGTGTCTGCTACAGCGCTATCACTAATACCTGGATTATTGATAGAGGGGCGTCCAGGCACATGACTGGGAATTGGATGATTAGGGCATAGTTGGCATCCTTTGTGGAATCAAGGATTGTGACCTGGTTGTTTTGGGGATTTAGTACCATGGTTTTTGAGTATCTGGTTTATTGGAAGAATTGTGAAGAAGACGAATGATAGTGGGGGGAATTTAGAAGTTAGCTCTGTAAATCAGTGGTAGAAAATTCTGTAACGGTAAGAAAGGAGAGAGATGGTCGAAGGTTATGTATAAATGGAGGTAAAATCTTATTGGATAAGGGTTAAAAATGTTGACAAGATGGCTTATGTTTCGATAACATTATGCGTAAAGATAAATCCATTAAAATAATTCAACGACATCTTCTTTTACTGACAAAATCTTTTACCTTTTAAAGGGTGGGGCCCAAGTGATATCCATTACAGTTAATTTTTTTGTGAAGGTTAAATGTCTTCTGAAGGGTAACATTTGTGTTTCCCTTTAAGTGTTACTTCCGAAGCAAATTTTACTTCCGAGGATAAGTATAGTCTTAAGACAAATTTGCTTCCGAGAGTAAGATTGTTTTCAAGAACAAGAAGTTAATAAGCTTCGAAAGCTGTTTTGATACTTGATCAAAAATCCATCCGAGGCCAAAAGCTTCTATGGAAGAAGAAACATTTAGAGTAATTTACCTGCGGAAGACTGAGAAAATCTTCCTCTATAGGCAAATTTCTCTTCAGAGGAATTCTTACTTAGAAAGTTTTGAGGAAAATTTCTACAACATGGCTTAGATTTTAATTGTTAGATAAAAAGGCCATGACATATTTAAAAAGGTTTTCAAAAGAGATCTAGTCAAGGTTAATCATCCCAATAGCTGTAATTAAAATTTTAAATAGTTGTTCATCAAATACCTTTGTGAACAAGTCAGCATATTATTTATTTGAATCAACCTTAACTTATTTTATGAGATTCTTCTCATGAATATCTTAGATGAAAGGATATCTGATGTCAATATGCTTGGTCTTTAAGTGCTTCACTGGATTCTCTATGATGGAAATGGCACTCTTGTTGTCTATATGGATAGGAGTTTCCATGGAGTTGAATCCATAGTCTATCATCTGATTCTGAATTCACAGTAGTTGAGCATAGCAACTGGCAGCAGCAATGTATTCAGCTTCAGCAGTTGATGTAGAGACACAAGATTATTTCTTGCATTGTCATGAAATGATTCTTCCACCAAGAAATTGACATCCTCCTGATGTTGATTTCTTGTTAATGTTGAAGCCACCATAGTCACTATCAGTATAACCATAGAGGTTGAAGTCCTTGTTCTTAGGATACCAGAGTCCTAGTTTAGAAGCTCCCCTGTGGTATCTAAGAATACTTTTGATAGCAACTAGGTGAGACACTTTAGGAGCAACTTTATATCTTGAATAGATGAATGTTACAAACATGATATCAGGTCTGCTTGCAGTTAGATACATCAAAGACCCAATAATTGCCTTGTACTAATGCTGATTAGTATCCTCCCTCTCAGAGTCAGGACAAAGATTATGATTCCTGGCTATAGGTGTCTTGGATGTCTTACAATCCTTCATTTCAAATCTATCTAAGATGTCCTTGACATACTTAGATTGACTGGTGAAAAACCCTTCTTTCTTCTGCTTCACTTGATTTCCAAGGAAAAAATACATCTCGCCTACAGAACTCATCTCAAACTTCTTCCTCATGGTGCTCTCAAAGTTCATACATATTTGGTCATTTGAAGAACCAAATATGATGTCATCCATATAGACTTGTATGAGCAACATGTCCTTTCCAGACCTCTTTATGAATAATGTCTTGTCTATGGTGCCTCTGGTATAGCCATTCCTTAGTAGGAATTGAGACAAAGTCTCATACCATAGCCTAGGTGCTTGGTGTAGGCAATAGAGTGGCGTATCTAATTTGCATACATAGTTGGGATGCTGTGGATCTTCAAAACCAGGTGGCTGGCACACATAGACTTCCCTGTCTATATCTCCATACAAGAATGCACATTTCACATCAAGTTGGTAGAGAGTGAAGTTCTTGGATGCTATAAAAGCAAGGAAGATCCTAACAGCCTCAAGTCTTGCCACAGGTACTTTAGCATTTCCAATCACTTTAAAACATTGTGGAATGAATTTCATAAAAGGAATAATGGCTTTGACTGGACTATTTTATCTTTTGACATTTACATTTTTGTCTGAGCATTCTTTAGTCTTAATTGGATGACCTAATCTGATTTTATCCTTATTTGTTTCAATGTAAACATTTGGGTTATTTTGAGGATTGATTGTTTGTGAAACTAATGTCTTAGTTTCAGTAGATTTAGGTTCAATTGATTTAGATAAAGTAAGGCTCATGCGTAACTGCGTAATTGTCATTGTATGGTGGAGGACATGAATTATATCCTATTCCAGTCATGTCATTAAGCTCCTTTTATGAGTCAAGTAACACTTGTAGTTTGGCAGAAGATAATTGAAATTTTCTTGTTTTACTTCAGTAGTTGATTGCTCAGCTTTGGTTTTGGTCAACATGTCAGTTAACCTCTCATTCTCAGGCACAAGAGTGTACTTTTCACCACGCAGTTTTTCATTTCATGTATTAACATTTCAGAATTTATCTTTTCTTCTTTTATTTTAGTAGCCAATTTGTGATTATGTTCTCTGTATCCATGTAATTCTGTAATGCATTTTTCATTACAGAAACTTGATATTACCACAGATGGCATGGGAGATGGGCTATCATTGATATGAGCCATGAGTGCATCATTTTGATATTGAGGTTTGACTTCCTCTGCATACAGACTCCAGTCACATACTCCATCTTATCTGATGACAAGTGCCTTTGAGGTTGATTGGTTGTTTCCATGTAGTTTCTGAGTCAGTTGATGCTGACTTTGATATGATGTTTGGTCATGAAGATGTTGCTGAAACTAATTTTGATGACTTGATTGAGGAATTGAGGTTGATTGAAAAGATGGCTGACTATGTGAGCTTCTTTTGTAGTTGTTGTTGTTTCTATGGGGTGCCTTGCATTCCCTTGAGAAATGACCAGTTATGCCACAGTTGAAAAACTTCACCTTGGATTTGTCATAAACAAGCTTAGTGTTCTCATTCAAGCTTAGCTTTTTCCCTTTTGCGGAAGAATTTCATTTCTCTCATAGCAATCATGGCCCATTGTAAACCCATTTCTTCAACATCATCTAGATCTATTTCTTCCAGATCTTCTTAAATTAAGTGAGCTGAACTGAGTCTTCCTCCCAACTATGCCTCAAAACTTGCAACAAAGGCATTGTAAGTTGCCTTTTGTTCTTCAGACTTCTGATCAATAGGCATGCTAGTAGGTGTGGAGTTGGATGGATTAGGAGATGATTGCTTATGTTGCTGAGATGATGCAATGAATCTAGCTGTTCTGGATTGATCTCTACAGGATAGAAAATCATCCTCTTCAGTAATGAAGGCATTTTCCACAGAATGAGTTTCTGATGGAAATTTGTATGCCTCAATAACTTGAGGTCCACTCAAATTTCTGCTTCTTTCATCTAACTCAAGAGCTTTAATTTTAGCTATCATGATATCTAAGCTCATGCTCTCCAAATCAAGTGTATTTTTAGCATGGTGACATTCTGCTTCCAGCTCTCAGGTAGGCTGTGCAACATTTTCTTTGTTCAATTCTTTCTCCTTGTAGGTGACCCCCATTATCTCCATATCATTTACCAATTAGACAAATATATTAAACTGTTTTGAAATAGATTCTCCTTTGGTGTGATGGAAGGTTTCATATTTATTAATCAGCTTGTCTTTGTTAATCTCAGTCACCTCACTGCTACCTTCACACATGATCTGGAGTGCATCCTATACTCCTTTTGCTGTGCTATGCTTTTCTAATCTTTTGAGGACATCCATCTTTAAAGCCTGAGTTAGAATGGAGTAGGCCTTAAGATCAATCTTTATCTTCTTATAATCATCATCATCAAGATTAAGATTTGGATCCTCAATAGGGATTCTGACTCTCTTGTATTGTGCAGCTTCATCAGTATTCAATGACACTGGAATGTAAGGCCCTTTGCATATTGATATCTATTAAACTGGATCTACACCTGTAATATAGTTTCTAAACCTGATTTTCCATTGCTTAAACTCAGATTTGTCTTTAAGCATTGGAGGTTTAGAAGCATGACCAAGTTCAACAAAGATAATAGAATCCATGGCTAATAACCTAATTTTAGAAAGTTAGAGTATGGTTTAGATTGATTTTATGTCCAAAAGTTCAAACAGTCCATGGTTTTAGTATATTGTATGAGTTCTACGAACGGTAGCAGTCAGTAGGGTTTTCTTGAACATCAGCAGTTATATTTTGATTCTGTTTTATTAATTTTATGTACTTTTTGTTGGTTTCATTCATAGATCTAAAGTTTACTGATGTGTTTCAGTTGGTTCTAGTTGTAGAACAGTGAAAGTAGATGAAGTTTTTCGATATTTTTAGTTATATACTCATTAACAACCAAGACTTGTTAATAAACAACTCAATCACCAGATAAATCGATTTTCAACCAAGATCTGAGCAGATCTTAGGATGAATCCGGGAGCCAAATCTCTAATACCAATTGACTGGGTCCGAGAATAAGATTCTCTGTTGATGTGACATCAACAAGGATCGAATATGATGATTAAGTCAATGATTTTGTAGCGGAAATACAAAATGAAAGAATAATAAATGCTGAAAATATACTCATAAATGCTTTGTATATTGATTGTGAACAAACAAGTTACGGATGGTGCTAGGGTTTTCATAACAGTGATATGACAAACTCAGAACCTTATAACTTGAGTACTAGGTATCTTACAAATGAAAAACTTACATATGATGGATATTCTATTCTATTAATAGGCTGACATAAAGACTGTGCAAAAAGACTAAACTACCCTGATAAATACATCAAAATACTAGTCTAAGTACAAAAGTCTTCATCAGCATTTGTGGTTGAACATCCATAATAACTAATGCAGATGCCTTGGACTTCATCAAAATTTCTTGTTTGTCTTGAGCATTAAGTGTTTGGTCATCAGCATTGACAAATGCGGATGAACAAACACTTGTCTGATTTCTTTGTGTATCCGCATTAGTTAATGCGGAAGAACAAATGCTCATTTGCATTTGTTTTGTCTGTCCGCATTTGTACATGTGGAAGAACAAATACTTATTAGCATTTGTTCTCTGGTCATCCGCATATACAAATGCGGATAGCCAACACTTATCCTTCTGAGCTTCACCCGCATTTCTTATTGGACTTGTGGGTTTTTGCCAACAGAACAACCATCAATCACCACTTGAATTGGCATGTATGATCCTTTCAGGGTCTAACAAACTTATTATTTTATTGTCAATTTAGTTAAAGATTTTGCTTCATCAACCAAGTGAGACTTAGTGAGTTTATGAGATAAAACTTGAGTTGAGAGACCAACACCGATACTATAGTATTTGTCTAGTTGTAGATTACAGCTGATCATCCAAGTATAACCGGCTATAAATAATAGTATATATAGTTTCTTATTATAAATCATCAAACTATGCTTGTAAGAGTCTTGTAATATTGAGTTAAGAAGTAATATATACAAGTACCTTGAAAAACCAATCCTTGTGTTCTTTTGTATTTCCATTCACTTATTATATTCCTTGCGAACTTAGTTAGAGATTCTACTTCATCAAATTGAGTAAGATTTAGTGAGTTTGCGAGATAAACCTGTGTTAAGAAACCAACATCGATCCTACAATTTGTACCAGAGCATTATAGGCTCCTGATTATGATATCTAACCATCCCAAATCACCCTTGTTTCTTCATACTTACACACTTCACTTAAATGGTTATTAAGCAGAAATTTTTTGAGTCTAAGATGGGAACCATGAACAAAGCTCCTATCACCACTCCTGATGGCTTTAGAGCCTAGTGCAAACGTATTGAAGGCTTTATCATGTATCAAGACAGCCGCATGTGGAGATCAGTTACTCATGGTCCTTACAAACCAAAGGTGGAATCCCCAGCCGATAATATTGCCATGATAGAGAAGGCTGTTGAATATTCCTCTGATGAAGACTTCAAAAGGATAGACATTGATAGCAAAGCTATGACTCTGTTGCTTATAGCCATACCAAACTCTGTTATGGTAGGCTTTCAGCAATGTGAGATTCCCAAAGAACTATTTGATACTTTGCTGTTGATATACTCTTCCAAGAAAGATGTGCCTTTGAAGTTGATATACTCTTAGAAGATAGATGTGCCTTTGAAGTTGATATACTCTTCCAAGAAAGATGTGCTAAAGCAGAAGTTTGAAAACATCACATATATTATTGGTGAGACCTTGTTCCTAAAATACTTCATGTATATGGACTGATCACATCTCTTCAGTCTCTAGGAGTGGTTCTTGAGAAAAGAGACCTAGTGAGAAAATTTATGAGTGCACTTCCTCATGAGTGGACTTTCTAGTATGTCTCAACCAAAAGAACTGAGAATCTTAACACTCCCACCATGACTAAACTATATGGGATCCTTGATGGATACCGTATGGGGAAGGAAACTCAGAAAGACCATCAGATGAACATACACTCAAACCTTCAAGTGAGCAATGCTCTACATGTTGCTGAAGGTTCTGGAACTCCCCAGCCCTAGTTGTACCTGAACTAATCAAAGCAGCTATCATCCTCTTTTGGGCCTTATATCACATTTCCCGAGACACCAGGTCTTAAAAGGTGCAACACAATCCTTTCCAGGATAGTTATGCTTTTGTTTCAGGAAATGAGCAGTCTGGACATTTTCAATTCTGTTTTGATGATATGGAGTGTTTCAGCCCAGATGATGTGCAATATATGGACATTGTCCAGCAGATGGCTTTCCTAACCTACAGAGCAAATAAGTTCTTCACGAGAACTAGAGCATAATTCCCTCAGAACACAACCAATAACAAATTCGAGTTTGATAAGTCAAAGGCCAAGTGCTACAACTGCAACCAACTTGGTTACTTTGCCTTGGAATAAAAGGCTCCTAGATCTATTCCTGGAGCAACTCAAGCCTCCCATATCCTTCTACCCCAAAAGCTTCAACCAATCCCACCGAACAACAGACTGCAGCTGTTGCTCAAGAAGTTGATTAGAGCTTCATGGTGCAAGATACCACTCCTGCACAAGCTCTCATGGCTGGAACTGAAGACAGTAAGGTATATGAACATCGTTGTACTACAGCCTATATTGCTAAGGTCAAATTATATCAGGACTACAACCTGGAAATTAAATATGATATTGAGTTCTTAAACATATTAAAATTTGATTTTAGGTAAGCAGAATCTGACTACAAACTCAAAATTAAAGAGTTAGAGAAAATTGTATCCTTTTTAGGACATGAACATTCAAACAATAGGGCTCAAATAAAACATTTAATCTCCAAGTTGACTAAGGCTCAAGACCAGCTAGTAATAGTTGAGGCCAGAGCAAAGATACAAGACTTTGAAGAGCATAACTTCAACACCATCATTGCATCATCCTCCCACTCGAAGGTGTGTTATCAAAACAAAAGTGGGTTGGGAGCCAATGAAATTTCTCCACCACACTCTTATATGTCTGGCGGACAACTAAGATGTGGTATTGAGGAGCAAGAGGTTCCAACTGCTGACCCACTACCTAATGAGTAGAAGAATGATGCAAAAATAGTAACCACCATAAGGAAGGATAACATAGAAAACCTCATCCCCACCACTGATGATCAACCCTTAACCATCAAAGATAGAAAGAGCAAAATCAAGGATGCAAGAAAAGCAGCCAAGAAGGTGGCTGAATCATGGTTAAAGATAGACCCAAGGCAAAAAGGATGTATTCATCGCAGCCGAATTCCAAATGGTTGGAAACTCTGTTTTAGGAAAGGAGTGCAGTACCCGCATTCCTATCTAGCTGAAGGATCAGAAGTTAAAGGGAAAGGTTCTTGAAAAAGAAAAGATGTGTAAGAAATAATAGCCCTCATGCCCCATCAAGAATAACATTGAGTGCATAATATATGGTCTACATAACCACATTGCTAAAGATTGTTACTACAATCCTACAAGCACACATTATGCAACCTCAATGTTTTGAGAGAAGGAGTCAAGGATGGTTTCACATTTGGACCTTACCATATGGTCCAAGTGTTAAGGAAAGGAAAGCTTGTTTCTGAAGACAAATTGCTTTCAAAAGAAACTCATTCTTCCGAAAGGAAAATAGCTTTGGAAGACAAGACAAACAATAAACGAAGGAACATAAAAAATCCTTTGAAACCTTCCGAGAAGAAGACTGCTTCGGAAGAAAAGGTAGTGAAAACTTTTTTTGAGAAGAAAGAATCTTCAGTAGCAAGTCCTGCAGCTTAAGTCTTATCAGGCTCATCTACACTGATCAACCGTGGGATAGAATGGAAGATAAGAAAAGATGCTACAGCTCAAACATCTTCTTCAAAACCATAATTGAACCCCCATTCATAATGTTTGGTTCAATTATCTTATCTACATTAGAAGAACCCAAGACCAACAAGGCTTGGGTTTCCAATAGTAACTAATAATTTACCTTATGTATAGGGCATCCATATGATAAGAACGGAAATGTATTGATTGTGGAAAGTGGATGCTCCAGGCACATGACAGGGAACAAATTTATCCTACAACAGCTTGAACATTTTGATAGAGGTCTTGTTCGGTTTGGAGGTGAAACTGAAGGATACATTTCTGGCAAAGGTAGTGTATCTAATGGTAAGTTAAAAATTGACAAAGTGAACTTTGTCAAACAGCTTGAACAAAATCTCTTTAGTTTTTCTCAATTCTAAGATCAAAAACATCATATGCTTTTCATAGAACATGAGTGCATTATCTTCCCAGGATGACAATTCCTCAGGAATTGATGCTTTTATATCTCCCAAGATAGGGGATATGTATAAGCTAGATATGAATAACGCTTCCCTACAGGGAGGAGTATCATGCTTTCTTTCCAAAGCTAACAGTGATGAGTCAACTTTTTTGCATAAACAAATATGTCATGTTAATTTTAAAACCATGAACAAACTGGTTAAAAATAACTTCGTACATGGTGTGCCTAAAAAGGAATTTTTCTGTAGAAATAATTATGTTGCTTGTCTGAAAGGGAAGCAACACAAGGTCTCTCACAAATCCAAAGAGCATAACTCTATCACCAGCCCATTACACTTATTATACATGAATATGTTTGGTTCCACAAATATAATGAACATTGGAAGGAAATCGTATTGCCTTGTGATTGTTGATAATTTTACAAGATTAACATGGGTATTCTTTTTAAAAGCTAAAGATGAAACCCATAAAACTTTAAACTCTTTTATTATTAAAATTGAAAATCAAATTGATCACAAGATAAAAATCATTAGAATTGATCAAGAGACTGAGTTTAAGAATTAAGTTTTTGACTCATTTTGTACCTCAAATGAGATTACTAGAAAATACAGTGCTCTTAGAACTCCTTAACAAAATGGTGTTGCTGAGAGTAGGAACACGACATTTATTAAGACTCCAAGAACTATGTTAGCTGATTCAAAGCTGTCTCTAACTTTCAGGGCAGAGGCAGTCAGCACTACATGTTATATGCAAAATATGGTTCTCATTATTAAGCCCCATGAAAAAACCTCTTATGTACTATGAAACAAGAGGCCACCGTTCATTGGCTTTCGTAGGTTCTTTGGCAGAAGCTGCACCATGCTTAACACAAAAGGTAATTTAGCAGAATTCGATGAAAAGTCGGATGATGCTATCTTTGTTGGGTATTCTTCATACTCTATTTCTTATAGAATATATAAGATCAAAAATCAACAATATATGCCCAAGACAAGTAGAATATAGATGCGGTTAGTACGTTATGATCCAAGTCGGGTTATATCCAATAACAAGCTTAGCAAGCACAAACTGATATTTAATTGATGATATGATCATGCAATTAGATATTGACACCAATTTAGAAAAATGGATTTTCTAAATAAGTTGCATATGAGATAGAACAACTTATTAGGATACTTTGTTCTAAAAAGGGGAAAATATTATTTGAAGTGTTATATAACTTGATTAGATGACATCAAATAATAATTCGAGTGTATAAGTTATACAATTAAGAGGTTAATTGTACAACTTATTACTAGACTAGTTTAAAAGGGAGTTTAGTTAATTTTGGGGGCGAAAACCCCTCTTGGTTAAATAATTTGGCCTCCCATGGCCTATGGTTGGTCCATTTTTTTGTCTTGAGAAGCTCCAACAATTACTAGTCCAACACTCCATGAAAATCTCCTTAACACATGCAAAAACAAAACGGCAAAGACTCTCTCTCTCTTCTTTGAAACTCATAGCAGCAGCATCCAAGAAGTTTGAAGTTTTTTTGGCTGATTTTGGTGTTTGATTCTTCCTAACAAGAGTTGCTTGCAATCAAGCTTGGGGTATACAAACTTGAGAGGACCTCCCTTGGTGCCTCGGTCGGATTTCTTGCTCCATATCATCCTCATTTTCTGTCGATTTTTGACTGCTGGAAAAGGTAGTTTGGCAGCCCTTTGTGGTTGTCATATTATGTTGTTTCTTATGCTTACATAGCTTGCTTATTCACATAATATGATCATTTGTTATATGGGTTTGTTTTATACATATATTTGTCACCTAAAGAACATGATTTCTCAGTTTTATAATCATGTTTCAAAACTTATATCCGCTGCGTTTTTCAGAATGTTTAAGAGGTTAAACTTTGATTTTATCTTCTAACAAGCCCATCATTGGCATCTAGACCCGGTTATGTTGATAGCTTGCTTGTTCTTGTCCTTTAAAAATCGTTTTTATGGGACTTTATAACCCTTTTATGGGCTGCAATATTCTTGTATGTTGAATCCCCAAACTTTCAAGGTTATATTGCACATGCTTGTGATTAAACCTTGAAAGATATGTATGTTGATATGTAAGTTGTTTGGACATGTTTAAAACCCGAAATTTTAGTTTATGTTGGCTGAAATTTCGTTGGTTTTAGTGGGGATTCTTTGTTATATTTGGATGATATGATGAATGTTTATATTTGTGCATAACCTAGCCTTTGGCCTTGTGTTGTTTGGATGTATGCAATGGTTGTTTTTTGTTTATTCAATGTGGTTGTATATTAATTTATTTGTGCTTTGTTTAAAAATATAATTTATTTATTATTAGGTTGTAATAAATAGATTTGGTGTATTTTTCATTTTACTAGATATCTTGTATTAGGACTTTATATCTTGTAATATGAAGACGTACGCGTTGGAAGCACAAAGGAAAGACATAAGAGAAACATGGAGCATTTTGGTTGCGGTTTCAAGTGGGAGGCTTTTGGAAGCTTTCTATGTGTTTTGTTATGACCTTAGGAATGCCCTATGGACCACACTTGTGATGGCAAACAAGTGTGGACCACCTTAGATGCTATGGTTATGCACATATGCTATGTTGTTTTGTTTATATTATTGTGGTTGATGGCATGTATGTTATATTTGCTTTAACAATCCTATCCATGATCAAAACAAACTAATTAAATGGTTCTTAATCATTAAAAGGTAATAAAAGGTTATTAAAATGATTTAATGATTTTAAAGATT
>BJCO01817927.1:0-12316 GCA_018326465.1 Flaveria floridana | reverse complement strand
TCAACGAGATTACTCAAGAAATCTCCTTTATATATTTTTGAACTTAATATCTTCTCTACGAAGAAGAATATATTTTCTTTTTATTATTTTCTTTCTATGGAGGTCGCTGTATGACCCTGTGTTTGTTGAGGATTCACATAAAAGAGATTATTTAGGTAATCTCAGGTTTTATATGTTTCCACAACAATCATAGTAAAATTAGGAAATGTAAAGAAAGCTTGTAATAGCGCTTTTGCAATGTAATGCAACATTAGATGTTTTGTAAATGAACTACGTTGTATTAAAGGGCAAAAATATTCATAGTAAAAGTTTAATGTTTCCGCTGCAAATGTTCAATTCTAAAGTTATGATTATATGTTACACGTATTGTTTATTTAAAATATATGCAATGAAAGACCGACTGTAGGGTTCCCGGGATCGGGGCCTTACAAATGAATTGCAATAGATCAAAGCCATGCAATATTAACACCGAATTGAAATTGGATAATATAATTGGTTAACACTCAAACTTGTATTTGTATTAATAGCCACGTAATGGAATTTATATATTCTTGATTTATTATTAATTATTGTTTTGTCCAAGTAGCAAAACGATAATAAGAATAATAATTAAATAAATAAATTAACACAAACCCAACATTTAAATTGGTTTAAGATTCATAAAACTATCGTATAGTGGATGAAGTTTAACAATTATCTAGTTCATAAACGATCTGTCACCGGCAGACTGAACTGCTACTGAGTTGGGCCAAGTTACTTGGTTTCATAAACTGATTTGAACCATAATTAAGGTGTAGGTGCTAGTATAACTTGGGGACGACATCAACGTTGATCGGTTATGCATTTTGGTTAAGGTACGGATTCCTGAGTCTTGTCTAATATTTGATTCCCGTTCATTTTTAGTTTTGATTCCTGTCATACTTAGCTAGTTTGTTGTTTCTATACTCTGTTACCCGAGCTCTCCCTATCTTGGGGGTGACCAAGACGCGTTATTGCGGTATCAATAACATGGCACTAATGTGATGGTGAGCTGAGATCACGACGTCTCTAAAGGAGGACTCTGAATATATATTGGCCGTTCTGTTATTTTATTATTTCCTCAGAGGCGTGTGGATTGATCCTAGGTTAGTCAGGTAATATTTTCTGATAGATGGTTTCACACCACTCCATTTAGGACTCTGGTGAATGGTTTGTATGTCTGCCAATACTTTATTTCACATTGGTTCACGGGCTTGCTACTTGTGTTCCCTCTTTTCAGTTATTATATTATGATTATTAGCTCGGGTTATGTTTTATTTGATATACATCTTATGCTATTTTATTCTCTGTTATCATCATGTCTGCTTATTTTTGTTATCTTCTATTCCATTCACTGAGCGTTATGCTCAGGCGTGCTTTTCTTTATATGTACGTCAGGTTAGCAGAGTCATCTGGGAGGAGAGTGAAGGGTGGAGATCTGCATAAAGAATAATTTGTTTAATTTTATGTAATCAACTCTTATATTGGGATTGTTTTTGGATTTTGATTACAGTGATAGTGACATGTCAGCCTTATCGGTGGGGGTGTGACAGATTTTGTGTTACTTATTGGGGTTATTATTAATTGAACCTTAACCGATTTAATAAAGACTAATAAACATGAAATTGAATAAATTTAACTATATGAAACCTTAACATTGACTTAATCGACACATTATGAACGTGATTTGTTGATTAAAACGCACTGAAAATGATTCAATTAGAAAATCTAAGTTTCAGACTTGTCGCATGCGAAAAGGTTCATAAAAACTAAACATACGCGAAAAGTTCATAACTTGATAGCTGATAAAGACTTATCGCCTAATTGGTTGATTTTTGGTCAAAAATTAAGTCATGCGAATGGTTGACTTGTTTGCGTGACAAGTTAACTAATCGCATGCGATTAGTTTATCCATGTGAAAAGTACAAAAATTTTAATTTCAAAATTTTTCTGTCTGAAATCAATGTGAGTCAATTTCTAATCATTTCTATTTACACTTTTCTTTTAGATGGCTCGACAAATGGTTTTCAATAAGAACCATAATGCGACGGCTTATCAACGGGATTTTCTAGAGGATAAGGTTTTGTTCAGATCACTTATTGAAGAACTCAAGGCTTCTTGTATACATCATGCTATTACAACCAATTCTACTATATACACTAACATCTTTGATTAGTTCAATAGCTAATAAGATAGATGATCAAGGAGAACCATGTATCTCTGCTATAGTTAAAGGAACAAGGATTGTGATTACTGCCAAGGTGATCAACAGTGTTTTGTTATTAGAGGATCAGCCTAATGCACCTATGAAGATAGATGATGATGTAGTTAAAGACTATTTGATCAGGATGGGTTACAGTCATAGATACCATTTGTTAGAGATAAAGAATTTACCTCCATTCTGGAAGTATCTATTTCATGTTATGATACACTACTTGGGTAACCTTAAGGCCAGTATGGATAGTTGGGTGTTGTGTTAGGATCCCTACTGTTATCACTCATTGATGATGTACCATAGAATATATCCAAGGCTATGTTTGCGGAGATGTAGAAGAATGTGATAGCTACTGCAGAGAAAAAGTTCATTATGTACCCCCGATTATACTGATGATATTGAATGCTGCTCATCCTGAGTTAGCAGTGTCTGACTCATCTACCTATGTTGTCATGGTGATGAAGAAAGACATATTAAATTATTTTATAGGAGCAGGGGGGAATGCTTGGGATGGAACCCATTTTGCTAAACTTGTAAGGTTTATTGAAGGATTTCAAGAAGAGGCACAACCATAAGAGACTGAAACACACCAACCTGATCGAGTTGATACAGCTGGTACTTCTACTAGTACTGCCCAAGAAGCTCTTGGAAGTTCTCAGGGTGATGGCATGCCTGACTTGGATGAGGGGAACACGTGGTTCACTTAGAATGGTAGTAATACTGATAGTGACCAGTGACTGGGTTTGAGAATGATATTCTCTGTTGATATGAATCAACAATGATCGAATATGAAGATTGAGTCAATGACTGAAAGGTGGAATTAAGCAATCAATGAACATAGAACATTTGATATACTTATAAATGCACTCTTGTACTAATTAGATGAATTGTTACAAAGTAAATGCTAGGGTTTAGCAAGCTACAGTAACAAGACAGCTAACATGGGAGAGAACAAAGTATATTCTGATTGTCTATCCTCAAAAGTTGTGTAAAATCACACCTCACATACGAGGTTTCTATTCTATTTATAGGCTGACTTACTGCTTGTACAAAAAGACTAAACTACCCTTAGTCTAAGTCTTCATCAGCATGTGTCTTTTGTCATTCGCATTGACTAATGCGGATAAGTAACTCTTCATCAGCATTGATCTTCTATTAGCCATATTAGTGTTTGGTCATCAGCATTAGTCAATACGGATGCGCAAACACTTGGCCGCATTTGTTGCTGGTCATCCGCATTAATTAATGCAGATGAACAAATGCCTTGTCCGCATTTCATCGGCTGTCAGCATTAGTTAATGCGGATGAACAAATACTTGTCAGCATTTGTTCTAGGTCATCCGCATTGACAAATGCGGATAGCCGACGTACTTGTGCTTCTTGAGCAGAATCTTCTTTATCCGCATTTCTTCTTGGACTTGGGGAGATTTCCAGCAGAACAACCATCCACCTCTTGAATTGGCAACAATACTCCCCCTATGGATTATACAGCCTAAGTACTTCAAGGGTTTGAGGGTGGATGAGGTTGTGAAGATTCTGCTGGGTCTTGTGCAGCAGTAGGAGATGACATAGGAGCTGGGTCTGTGACAGTAGGATCTAGTATTGCCTTGATCATGTTAGAGAATTGTCTGGCATCAGCTAACTTTTCTCTACTCAGAACATGAATCTTCATTTGGCTCATGGTTTGGATGGACTCAATAGGCAACTTCTTCAAAGATACAGCCTCCCAAAATGACACAGTAGACATCCCATCTCTGTGAATCAGCAAAGACCCATTTGCATCAACCTCCAACTTCACAATGTTTCCAAACTGCAAAGGAGTCTTCTTCTTCCTCCTTTGCTCTCTTTTCTTCTTTATTCTATCATAGGCCATCTTCAAGAGTTTGATGCACTTCAGAAAGAAGTACATATCAGCTTCACCAAGCTTGTTGTTGATCTCCCTGAAGTGCCTTGAATAGATGTAGTGGATATATGATTCATCTAGCAATCTCACCTCATATCCACTGAATAGTCTAATTTCAGCTCCTTCATTTCCTCCCCACTTCCTTTCAATTACCAACTCATATGTTTTCTCATCATAATACACATTAGAGATTGGCACAGAAGTGTGAGTACCAGCAACCATCTTTCTCTTCAATGATTCAGTGGGTTTTACCCTAAGTTCAGGGAATACCACTTCTTATGCTAGTTTTCTTTTCTTCTTATCAAGGGGATTGACAAATGATCCATCTTTTCTCATGCAGATAGTCGTCAATGATTTGAAGTTGTTAGTTCTCCTGAACATCCTCAGAATGTCCTCAAACTCATATCCCCTGAACATAGCCTTGTGATTAATCAGTCTTAGATTTTGGCTAGTTCTTTCAGATCATGGATCATTAGAGAATTCACCAGAGCAGAGTACTCTGTGAAGAATTGGACTAATGCAGATATTCTCTTCACCATGAATATGTTCCAATCACTGTCATACTTCCAAGCAACGATCTTCTGATCTGTCTTGCCTTTGGGAGTAGACACACCCTTGATCATTTCAGCAGTGGTGAGTCCTTCATGTAGTTCTAGTTGTGAAGGTTCAGCAAACCACTCTGGATATCTGTGTAGAATGGGTGCCAGGGAATCATGATCTCCCTGAGTGAGGCTCATATCTTGAGCAGATACTCTTGTTCTCGGTTGTGGTCTGGTGATCTCTTCCTCCAGTTTCTTCAACCTATCTTTCCTTTCATTAATCATCCTAAGGATTGTAGCCCTTAGGGAATTGGTCTTCATGTTCCCAAGTTTTCTTTTGGTGAATCCTTGAGCTGACAGATAATCCTTCATCTCCTTATCTGTCATGCTGTAGGGATCGGGATACATAGGTTGAGGAGGAGTAGCTGATTTGGCTTTTGTTGCCTTAACCTCAGAAGCTTTGGGTGATTGAGTTTTCTCATACTCAGTTTCAACAGTTGGATCTAGCAGTTTGTTTAACTTTTCTTCTTCTGCTAGCATCCCTTTATAAGTCATCCCAAATATCTCATCTGGATCATATCCATGGTCAATTAGGAATACAACTTTCATCATGAGATCATCAGACTTGACCTTTTCTGCCATCTCATAGACAGAAGGTTCTTCTTTCACAGGGATTTTACTGATCACTGGTTCATCAACCATGTATCCACCTGGAATTTCTCCTTCTTCTAGATCAATTACCTCAGCCTTCTTTTTCAGTAAGGCCTCGGCTTGTTCATGTTCCTCCAAGAATCTAGCAATGGCTGCTAGACTTCTTGGGTCATCTTTCTGCTTTTTCAAGGCTGGTTCTTCTTCTACTATTGGCCTTTTCCTCTTAGCCTTTTCAGTCAGATAACTTCTTCTTCTGTTATATGTTTGCATGCTTGGGCCAGAAGAGGGTTCAGCCATTTCAGCTTCTGTTGGTGGTTCTTCAGATGGTTCCTTTTCAGGAATATGTACAGCTGCGGCTGCTGATTCTTCTTCTTGTATTTGCTGTTCACAGAGCTTTCTGATCAGTTCTTTTTGCTCATCAGTAAGTGACACAGTATGAACCAGTTGCATACTCAATTCCTTTTCAATTGGCACTAGAGATTGAGGTATGACAACAAAAGGCTCAGTATCTGTACTTTGATTCGCTACGAAGTCCCAGAAGTCATCATCAATGACATATTCTTCAGCAGAGAACATCTCCAAGTCTTTCATCATATCACTGAACTCTGTTTTTTAAGTATGGACTTCTTCTGGTTGACTTGTGTATACAATCATCTCCATGCTAGATGATTCAGGCATTGATTCACTAGGTTCTCCCTCTTTTTCAACCTCAGTGAATCTTATCTGTTTGGCTGGAAGGGAGTCATCATCACTGTCACTGGATGACTCTTTGTCACTATCATCTTTGTCATCCCCTCTCTTTCTCTTTTCTTCTTTCTTATCACCTTCATCTTCTTTTTCTTTCTCAGCCTCTTGCTTTAGTTTGACAAGCATTTCTAGCTCAAAGGCTCTCTTATTGAGAACTTCCACTTGTCTTTCAAGGTCACGGATAATACTGGACTGTTCTTCAATAACCACTTCTTGATCCTCCACGACTATTGCTTGGATGTTGAAGGTGTCCACATGACCACTAATCTCCTCTTTTGAGTGTTGAAGAGCAGCTTTCAACATCTCAATCTCTTTGTCCTTCTCCTTCTTTTCACTCTCATGTTTATCCTTCATCTAGTTCTTTCTCCTTCTCATCCAATTCCAACAGTCTGTCTTGCAAGATACCTGATCTAATTCTTTGCCTCTTTTCCATCTTGACAATTTTCTAAAGCAAGTCAGAAATCATCTCATCCTTCTCATCAGGATTGTTAACTCTAGATTCGATATAACTTTCTAAAGGAGCAGCCTCTGATACAACTTGCCTTACAGGCATCCTGGTGGGATGATCCTCCTCATCAGATGATGATTTGGATTCCTCAGAAGAGCTGGCAGAGTCACCAAACTCTTGAGGTTCAGCTGAAGATGGTGATGGAATAGGTGTATGGTGAATGGGAGATTGTATAGGGTGATGGATTGGAGAGTGTATAGGAGAGATGTGAGATGATGGGTTGTGGTTGTGAAGATGGAATTTGTGATCTGGGTGGTGATAGCAGTGGTGATTGTATAACTGGAGAGGCTATAGCAGCTTCATGTACAAAAGGATCATGTGAAGATCACCACCTATAGCACCTTGTGGTGACACTGACCTTTGTCTCTCCTCAATCATAGCAGCATGCTCCTCAACATGTTGTTTACTTGGAGGAGCTTGTGCTTCTTCATGAATAGGCTCATCAGCAGGAGCCTCTTGATCTTGTTCTTCTTCTTGGTTGATCTGTTGTTGCATCCAGGGCAACAAAGGGAAAAAGGTACCACTGTAAAAGTTCCTTGGATCTCTCTTTGTCACGTACCTGTAGGACTTAGCATTATAGTGAGGAATATTCATCACTGGTCCTACTGGTGCAAGATCCGGTTTGAGCTTCATTGATGAAGCACTGGATGAACCTTGGGTACATCAAGAACATATGTCTTCTACCCTCTTGTACATTAGAGATCAATCCATTGAATATGTAGGCAGACATGTTGAATGGTTGATTGGTACATAAGGCACAAATAGCAGAAGAGGTTGTCACTGGGATATCATTCCATCCAGTCTTCCTCTTAGATAAGCAATGTTGATACATGTGTATGAGAAATCTCCATTACAGATCTACCAACCCTTTAACAATCTGCTTCCCTTCATATCCACCCTCATAGCCAATTTTGGCAAAGAAGGTCATGATCTCATCATCTTCAAGTTCTAGAGGGGAGTCTGCATCATCTCCAAACTGCAGACACTGTCTCACAGTTTGCTCAGTAGTGGCTAGAGTATGATCATTAGTGATTCTTCCAGTCAGGGTTCTCACACTATTAACTTCAACTACTTCAGCTGTTCCCCAAAATGACCTAATGAAGTTCTCATAGATGATGGGTCTGACTGTCATAGCATATGCAACTCTTGTTGTTAGAAGGAATCTGATCATGGCTCTTAATCCTTCAGCCTCAGAAACATCAGGGTCAAGAAAACCACTGACATTATGGAGCTTGCTCCATGTGAGGTTTGCCGTTGTACCCTGCATTCAAGGCATATGAATTAGACTGATGCATAACATATATGAAGTTGTTCATCATGGTTTGACTTTTATTGGTCAAAATTGAAGGTTCATATGGATAGCTTTAGTTTGATTTTGACCAATCTGATTTTGATGCATGTTCATTTTGATGAGTTTATCATGTTTGTGTTTATAATCATTTCTCAATTATAACACATCATAACCATTGAATTTGTCCTTTTAATTTTGGCATTTTTGGTTCGACATACCCCGTTCATGTGAAGAACAGGAACTTATGAAAATCCTGAATTTGTTGGTTTTCTCATGAATAATCAGTGTATCTCAGTCAAAATTTGCAATGGTTTATGAACATTTGGTTGATTTTACATGTTTGTTTCTTGACCTAGACTACTCAGTTCAATTTTGTGCAACTGTTCGACAGTTAGGGTTGCAAACAGTTCAAAATTTTCACCTTTCTTCGATAATACTGGTGTTGTGAATCAAAGGAGGATAGATTTTGGTGAATCAAACTTAGAATTTAGGTTCGGTGATGAAGATGATGATGAATGTGAAGACGATGAACAGTAACTGGTGGCGCTCGTCGCACTTGAAGTCTCAATTTTGAAAAGTATTAAATGACCCTTTGATTTTGGTTTATATAGTCAATTTAATATGGTTCTCAAAATTTGATAAGTTTTAAAACAAATGCGCACTTTTAATGTTACTGTAGCAAATGCGGTTGAGAAAATATTCATCGGTATTTGTGTACTGTAGCAAATGCGAAAGAACAAATGCGCACAAGTTTTAAAGTTCACTGTAGCAAATGCGGTTGAGAAAATGTTCATCAGCATTTGTGTATTGTAGCAAATGCGGAAGAACAAACACTTATCAACATTTGTTCACTGTAGCAAATGCGGAAGAACAAATACTTGTCAGTATTTGTTCACTGTAGCAAATGCGGAAGAACAAATACTTGTCTGCATTTGTTCACTGTAGCAAATGCGGAAGAACAAATTCTTCAACTTCACTTTCATCAAATGCGGTAGCGTAAAAATCTGTCCTCATTTCTTCAACTTGTGCTAAATGACAGGAGTGTGAGCACATATCATATTTTATGATGACACAAGTTTACACCCAAGTTTAAGTGTTGATTTCATCTTTTCAAAAGAAATGCGGTTGAGGAAAACAAATACGGATGAACATAAATTTTGTCCGTATTAGTTTTGCATACTTAAAACTTGGTGGTGAGACTAATGCGGTAGAGTGCTTTTGTCCGCATTAGTTTTTCACTTGTGTTTCAGTTCACAAAACCATTACCCGCATTGGTTGAATGCTTGGGTTACCTTCACCCGCATTAACCAATACTCTTACCCGCATTAAGTTTTGAACTTAATGTTTTTGCTTTGTTTGGTTTTGGATGAATTTTCTCTGATGCTTTATGAAGCAATGTCTTTGCCTTTATGAAGATGTGTCTGTTGCTTGATTCTTATGAAGTTTTGACTGATTTTTGGGATATCAATTCTTGCTTGGATTGACTTGTTCATCAGTGGTGAACCAAGTTTCCCATTGTTGACTGATCTTGGACTTTTGTGCATCAAGATGTCTGCAACTTACTTGCAACAACACAGACAGATTTTCTGATTTAGCAAATTGTTTTTGGTTTTTCTAATTTTAAGAAAGGAAACACCTGTACAAAATGATCAAAATTTTAAATTACTTCCCCCTAAAGTTTATATCCATAATAGATAGAAACTTTTAAGGATTTGAAAAATTTTGAAGAGAAAATCTTTTTGTGATTTTTGCTTTCTTCACTATACAAGAAGTTGAGTTATACCTTTCTTTGGGATCATATCAATCTTACCTTTCACAAGTGCAAGCAATTGTTAGTAAAACAGACATGGTCATGAACATATTGATTGCAGGTATGTTTGTCCTCTTAAACTCATACTTGGTTAATATTCTGATGCAAATGATCTTATCATGTTTTTGAGTTGATTGGGTATTCAACATGTACCTCACACTCAAAAGCATGGCAAGGTCAACCATCTGCATGCAATGTATGGTAGAACTTTCAACATCTTACTTGACCAGGTTACTTAAGGTATGAAATCTCATTTGCTTGATCCTCATTGGGATTCTTTTGTTTTCATCCATTTATAAGTTTGATCCATATTGGGATTCTTTTGTTTTCATCCTTTTATGAGTTTGATCCACATTGGGATTCTTTTAACTTCACTTTGGAAGGTGATCTCTAAGGATTCTTTTGTTTCATTCACTTGAAATGTTTTTTGATCTTTTGATTCATCTAAATTGGATGTGTTCCCCATTGGGAATCTTGAAGGATCATAACATCAGCACTATGTGCTTGTTTCCCCAGGTCTTTGCTTAGCAAAACAAAGGAGGAACTAATGTGAGTAAAAGAGATTCATAAGTCATCATTACCTGGGGTGTTTAGGTTGCTACAGACACACAATTGGTTAAGCCAAAACTTACACATACTATGAGATGACAACATCACAGTTGAATATAAGCTTTAATTTATCACTGCATGTGGTTTCTTTTCCAAGTTGAGCCTACCAATATATCAGATAAGTCATGTCAGTCATTTGAGTTTTATAAATAAGCACAGTGAATGATATAATGACTGTAATTATATCATTTCCCGAGGATAAACTGTATACTTCTTCTTTTGACTTCTTTTTGGTAATTTTTGAACTATTTGAATGTTTTTTTTATTTTTATTTTACTCAAGATTAATCATGGCAATCGATTGAACTAAGAATTCAAATCTGGTTGGATCAAATGCCTTAGTGAATAAATCAGCTAATTAATTATCAGTGTGAACTTGCATCAATTTGATTAATCCTTTTTCAGCAATCTCTCAAAAAGTGATATCTAATTTCAATATGTTTTGTTTTTGAGTGTTGAACTAGATTATTTGTTATGAACATAGCTGCTATGTTATCAATGTAAATTGGAGTGTGTAGAAAGTTAAAACCATAATCAAGCATCTGCTTTTGAATCCAGAGAACTTGAGAACAGTATGCAGATGCTGCTATATACTCAGCTTCTGCTATTGAGACATAAACATTGGTTTGGTTTTTGCACTGCCAGGATACCAGTCTGGGGCCAAGAAATTGACAACCGCCAGAAGTGGATTTTCTGTTGAAGTTACATCCCCCATAATCACTGTCAGTGTATGCATAGAGATTGAAATCTCCTTCTTTTGGATACCATAGTCCAAGAGCAGGCTTGCCCTTAAGATATCTGAATATCCTCTTGACTGCATTGACATGAGATTCCTTGGGATCTTCTTGATATCTGGCACACGCACAAACACCAAACATAATGTCAGGCTTACTGGCTTCGTCTGGCTTGTACACCCTGTGGGGAAATCTGGGTCTTCAAATCCAGGAGGTTGACTCACGTATTCCTCTTCAGCATTCTTTCCATACAAAAAGGCACATTTCACATCCATTTGATAAACAGTGAATTTCATGGATGCTGAATATGCAAGAAAGATTCTTATGGCTTCTAGTCTAGCTACAGGGGCAAATAATTCATCATAATCAATTCCTTCTTCTTGTGTGTATCCCTGAGCTACTAGTCGTGCTTTGTTTCTAATGACGATTCCCCTGTCATCAGTTTTGTTTCTGTATAGCCACCTGGTACTGATAGGGTATTGTCCTTCGGGAAGATCTACCAGCTGCAATACTTCTTGTTTCTTGAATTGCAACAACTCTTCCTGCATTGCTTCAATCCAACTGTTGTCTTGAAGGGCCTCTTTGGTATTTTTGGGTACTGTTTGACATAGAAAGCATGAGAACAAGCAGATGTTTGCAATTCTTGACTTGCTCCTTGTCACCCGTTCATTTAGTTCACCAATGATGTTGTCAACTGGATGATTTTTGTGTATTTTTATGGTTGGATTTGAGTCACCAGCAATGGTTACATCAAGATTGGAGACATTCAGTTCATCTTGGTGCGAGGCAACTTCTTCTTGTACTATTGGGGAGCTATGAAAGTAATCAAAATTTGTTCCAGTTCCTGCTTCAGTGTCAGCAGGGATTTGATTACTCCCATCATTTGAAGTTCTTTTATTGTCAACCGGAGGGATGACACGAGTTTGAGTTCTAACTTCTTCTTGGTTTCTGGCTTCAATAGATGGCATCTCTGATGGAGAGGGTATTGTACTAGGACCATCCTCAATTGAAGCACTTTGATGTTGAACAGTGTGTCTGACAGGATCAGCTTGTAGTGGAACCTCTTCATCAAGTTGCTAAGTAGATGTTGGAGGAATCATTAGAAAGTCACTCCTTCTTTCTACTAACAATGAAGGTACAGCTGATTGTAGGTTTCCTGCATTAGACATGTGAAATTGGTCAAAAGATTTAGTAAATGAGTCAATATCAAACAACCAATCAAGACCATTAGTTGATTTGGGAAATGAATGTTCCTTGAATTGAACATTTGTTGATTCATCAATAATGTTTAA